>CAHIKZ030005501.1:767500-1067500 GCA_903632075.3 Acanthosepion pharaonis | reverse complement strand
ATATATATATATATATATATATATATATACATGAAAGGTAGTGAATTTTTTTCTAATCTTTACTACTAACTCATTTTAAAATAATCTTTTTCAGTCATTTCAAACTTCCATTCGTTTTCTGCATGCCCAAATCCCCTAGTATATAACTTGAAATCGGTTCCTTGCGATAAAAACTCACAGTTTTTCTTCTACTGTCAGTATCATTTCTTTGACGGTCTGAGAAGATTAGACAATTTGTTTGTACCCGAGCCTCTGTGCTATATCTGTACGTCTAGATTCTTTTGTTTTATATGAGTTTATCTTACTGTCTGTCATTTCAAGTTTATTTGTAATGGGAATGATATACTTTTGATTGTACGTTTGTATGAATTCATAGATACTTTTATAGATGGGCCAAGAAACGTACACATATCTGTCTACATTTACTCTTGAACATCTCTGTGTAAGTGTTTGTAAGAAAACGAAGAGGAAGCGTGTGTTATTTATTTATTTTTTGGTTCCTTTTATTTAAGTGCATGGAGGCGTTCATTTGCGCATAGGTGAATCTATGTGTAGCCATATGATAGACTAAGCTCAGATTTGCTATACTGTCAACCTTTTCCGGCAGATAATGCAATGTCAATTTGCAAAAATGGCTGTATGTACTTGGATTTCGAAGCAGGGATGAAGATGTGGAGGCGGTAGATTAGTTAAGGTTGTGTCAAACAAGATACGGTGGTGTCTATCGCTGTGATGAATTAAATACTGTATAATTGTATAAGAGTCAATTTCTTTACGTTTACGTGTATACTTGAAAATATGTTTTCTGTTTGTGCGTTACATATATATTGAACATTTATGGGCGTATGTAAGCGCATATCTTTTATGCATACAGTTTTTATACTGGAGACCCAGGCAGTGTAATGGTTACTGGAAAGTGAAATCGACGATTCAGTTTCGTTCAATTCGTGCTAATGGTGACAACCGGTCTAGAAGAAGAAAAACTCGAATTCAAAACCAGCCTGAAGAGAGTTTGGCTCTGTCTATCTATCTTGCCCAAGGCACACAACTCCTGCTATAGTTTCAGTACATGTGGTGCCCTTACGACGACACTACTGGGTTTCGGGGTTAAATGCATATATAAACATGCGTCATTACGCAACATACATATTAATTGCAATAGAAAGATACATTACATGTTGAAATCAATAAAAGGAAAGAATAAAAATATAGTTAATGTAAAAAAAAAGGAGGGCACGTTAAATCTTCTAAACCTTAAATAGTTTTCTTTTCTTTCTCGTTTGAGCTCTATTGGGGACTGAAAAAATGTACACAGCGTATAAAATAGGAAACACTAAAGAGAAAAAAACTATATATAGTAAATAAATAGGTATATCATTCAGGCCCAGTAGCCTCTCCTTCTGCTTAGACAGGGAGTGATTTACAGCATATAGTATCTTAGTTTTCTCATGTTAAGCCATAAAACCATTGCATCAAATACGCAGGACACTTGGACGTGGTGTAATGGTTAGCAAGTTTGTCTCGCTAGAACAATTACTACTGAGTAGTGAGTTCAATCCTTACTCGGTGCTCCACACATTCGGTCTTGTTCCACATCTAAGTTACGCCTAGAAAATCGCCATGCACATCCAAAATGAAGTTCATTTTAAATAACAAAACTGAGAACCAATGAAAAATATGAGTAAAACTAAGATATATATATATATATAGAGAGAGAGAGAGAGGGGGAAGAGAGAGAGACAGACAGACAGTAAGGTCATAACTATAAACATTAACATTAAGTTAAAAAATAGGAAGGGTCGGTCTCCTTCTTCACCCACCTCCCTTAATCTCCAATGATCTACATATGCAACCCACTAAAGGAGTAGTGACACTTGGTTTGAGGATGAAACTGACAGTCACTATGTAGTGTTGATTTATCTATCTATCCCAGTCTGTTAGTATCTCTCTCTCTCTCTCTCTATATATATATATATATATATATCCTAGTATATTCATATCTATCTATGTGTGGATGTGTATTTGCATTTGTATGTGACTAGAATAAATTATAATACATGAGTATATAGGAGGTTTGTCAGTCCAGTTATTTTTTAATATATCTATCAGTAGTTCTAATTCTTGTTCTAATGCGAATGTTTTCTGTATATGGATGATACAAACAACTAATAACAAATTATAACACGTGTCAGAAATGATCTGTGAAGTCTGCAAAACGATTTTGAATACAAAAACAGGAGAGTTTCCAAGACCTTGACAGACATGAAAACTGATGAATCTGAGGAAAATTACAACGCGATAAGTTGTCGAAAAATAAAAAAAAGTAAATCAGTAACCCGTCGTACGCAGTTTACAATATTAAGGGTAGATTTAAAGATTTTAAAAATGGGTTCCATTGTATCTGCGGAAATAAACATTACTCATCGTTTAGTCTTTCTCTTATTACTCGATGAAGAGAAATACATTTTTGAAGAGATCGCTATTGGAAGCGAAAAATAGAATCCAAAGCATAGAAAATAGCATCTAGATCCAAGACAGTTTTCAAATTTTCTTCATAAATAGAATCCAAAAAATATTCCATATGTTTTGGTGAGATTAAAAACGAATTCTTTTCCTGAATTACTGAAATATGAACAATGCTACAATAAACGATTTGAACGACGCACCAAAAAAGACATTTTTTGTGGCAACTAGGGATACTTCAGTATGACCACGATCATTCTTATATATGAAATGTAACGCAGAAAATAGCCTTACAGCCGGGGTAGGAAGTTAATTCATGTATTGCGTCTTCTATAGCTTTATCACTTTCTGTCACTACTCTTGATCAATCTTTGTCAGTGATGAAAGCAAGTTCAAAATATCGAAAATTCCTTGAAGACATCATATCAAAACCTGAAGATATTATTTATTTGAAAGATGATGTCAGAGAAATCCAAAATGAAAAATCAATAAAGTTATATAAATAAAAGATGTGAAAAATACTGACCTCTTTTACATCATTACGAGAATGATCATCTTAGTATTCTGTAGAACAATCATTGTAAGCTAATTTCTGGTCAAGCATCTTTGTCTTCATACGGATCTTTGTTCGATGAATTTATAATTATATTTTCGATATATTATCTAGGAAACTTTCCGAATGTTTCACTATTCATTGTCCCACCATTTTTTGCACTTTTCATAATTTCTTTATTGAGTTTATTTCATAATTTTCATATTTAAAGCACATTTGAATCATTCCTGTTGATTTTTAGACACATTTAAACATCTTCATTGATTTTTTAGACACATATTACAAGGATTTGTAATAAATATCATTATTATTCCAACATTTATATGTTCGCATCAGGTAACTGGTGATTCTTCGCAAGAATCAAGTGACTGTATGTCTTCTCAATTCTTCAGCAACTTTTTTCAGCACTTTGGCCAACCCTAAACGCTGCTTTACTTTGAACAGTTTTACTCTATCCCCGAATCAACATTATATTAAAGTACCTTTAATATAATGTCTAGTATTTTTGGGGGTGGAGGGTGTAAGTCCATAAACGCCAATAAATATCAGTACTAGTCTCTCATTGTACAATTTCTTTTGTTTTCGAAGAGATCTTAAAATTTTCAATATTTTGGGTTACTTGATCTTCACCTTGTGGCCCATCGGAACAGCTATGTCCATGGTCGGACAGAATTACATTTCTTTGTTTGTAACAACCAGTTCTTCTTTGTGATATGCATATAACTCCGTCCATAGTTTCTGCTATCATCTGCAATCTTGACCCCTACAAATCATGTGGACTTGACGGTATCTCTGTAAGAGCCGTTAAGAAATGAGCTCCTGGACTGTTATCTGTTCTAAATAATCTCTGCAAGAAATGCCTGACTGCTTCTTGCTTTCCCGCTTCTTGGAAATCGTCTTTTGTAGTTGCTGTTCTTAAGAATTCAGTCGAATCGTCTGATACCTCTATCTATCGGTCTATTAGCCTTCTACCTCTTTTAGGCAAAGTATTAGAGGCTCTAATCAACTCCGAATTTATTAAGCATCTCCCCTCCCAGGGTTTTCTTTCAGACAAGCAATATAGCTTTGCTCGTCTCTAGGTTAATTGTTGATATGTTAACGGTTATTGTTGAAAGTGTCTGTTAAGATTTAGATAAGAATTGTGAAGCTCGGGCTGTTGCTTTGGATATCTTAAAGGCGTTTAACAGGGTTTGGGCATGCTGGTCTTCTTTAGTATTTGAAAGGTTATGATATTTCTGAAAGAATTTTAATATGATTCAGTCTTTATTATCAAATCTTGAACGGCCACTCTTCTAGATTTTTTGGTATTAATGCGGTTTTCCCCCACCCCAGGTCGTAATCCTTAAATTCCTTTAATCGTCTGAGAGAAACTTTTTTGCCTTCCATTAGCATAGCTGATGCTAATATCTAGGAGAGTGATTAATTGTGCCTTCTTGAGCTAACGTTTTCCACTGACATGAAGTGAAAATCAGTTGCTAGGTTTGCTGCTTAGGAAGGTTGGTTCACGTATTAGACATTTTTTTCTCGCCAGAATCTATCTTATGCCTTTATAAGTCGACCATTCGTCCATGAATCGTCGGTGGTCTGATACTTCTGCTATGTATATAGAAATTCTGATAAAATTTAAAGAAGAAGCTGCAATATTATCGATCCTAACCTGGCATCTCAGCTTTAGTCACTACCCCACCGCTGTAACTTCTTTGTGTTTTTTCTATAAATATTTTGATGGTAGTTGTTCTTTGCTATGTCAGCTTTACGAATTTAAGCGCAGTAGAAGATTGGCAACCAGGTCTCATCATTTTATACTTGAAATGGTTAGATATCACGTTCTTAAGTTCTTTTTAACAATTTCTTCTCTTGCACTCTCGCTTGTGGGGTTCTCTTATGTCTTCTTGTTTTCCAGTCAAATTCGATCTTCGAAAATTTAAATACAATGTCAATCTTTATCTTCTGTCTTCTTAATTCCTGTTCTTTTATTGTTCACTCTCTTTAATAATAATTTTCTTTTTTTCATATTCTTTTTCACTTAGTACACTTTATTGCCTTGCATGGTGTGAAATGAATAAGGAAAAAGGATCTGGTTTTCTTGTTTGGCTGTAAATGTGTGTCTAGATCTGAAAACCCCAGAGCATTTTACTTTTCCATTATCCAGGACAGTCTGTGGTTTTTACTAATCGTATTTTTTTGCACAGGAAAACCAAAGATTTTTGCATCTTTTCCATTTCCTATTTTGTATTTCCTTCGAGCCAACTACTTACATTCAATTACGATGTCATTGAAAGAATTGCTTTGTTTTCTTCACAAAAACATTTATTAATTATCTGTAGTTTAATTTTTTTTAACATAATTGTTTTTTTAGTCTGCTCAGACAATAGATTTCGCTTCTTTTACAGATGTGTCTTCTGTGTAATCATATCTATGTCCTTTTGTCCGCGTTAGTCTTTACTTGAGTTTCTGTGCCTTTTTTTTATCAGTTGTTCTTTTCTTGTTGAGTTCGTCACTATTTATTTCTCTGTTGTCATTTGCTTTAATCTTTTGAACGACAATTTTTGCCAACTGAACACACTCATCCGTATTGACGCCATCTTAACCCTTTTCTCTTTACAAACAGTCTCTCAATGACACCTATGTCGCGTATTACTATTATTATTATTTGATTTGCTGTGTTCCGACTCTAAGATGTTTCGAGCCAACGATGGTGATCATATCTCAGATTCTATCCATGGCTTAGCGACACAACACTTTCATCAGCTGTTCCAGGCAGTACTGCCACCTGCGTACTCCCAATAATGTCAGGACGGCTTCAGTGGCAGAAAGATTCCTGGAAATAGCCTGCACAGAACACCCATTTCGTGTTCTTTAAGAACCTGTTACTGAGCCAACGCCTTGATTCCGGATCTGCCACCTCGTGTCGTGAATTTCTTGCGCAAATGCTCCGTGCAAAGCTTTTTCCTTCAAGACATTAACATATTATTATTATTATTATTGTATTCTTTAAATTTTCACTCATGTTATAGATATTTACTTGACCCCCCACTGAGTCAGGTTGTGACACAAGGTTAGTTTTTAACGTGGGAACCCGAATGTTTTCACTCGGGCCGCTGGTCCAAGCTGGTCTTAGCTGGTCATAGCTTGTCCAAGTTGGTCAGAGCTGGTCTAATCTAGTCATAGCTGGTCTTGGCTTGTCCTAACTGGTCCAGGCCGGAGCCGGTCCAAGCTAGTCGTAGCCGTGATACTACCAGCGCAGGGACGGATCCCTACAGCAGGTAAGTATCTTTCACTCATGTAGTAACTAATGGCTTGCACTGGTCTGTGAGTTTCTTAAGGACTGTTTGAAGCACACCAATAATGATGGCTACAACCATTACCTTCACGTAGGTCATTTATTTTAGTTCTTTGATAAAGTGTAGATATTTTTCTAGCTTCTTACCCTTTTTTAAACGTCATTTGTGATCTACTGGACCAGCCACATCTGTAAGTTTACAAATTCTCTTCTTGTAAACATCATTGAGATCTGGTATTCTGGTCTGGATAGAGTCATCTGTTTGAAATTCAAAGCTACTTAGTATTTTATACCTCTACGATTGCTTCTAGTTTGTAAGTACAGATCGCTTTCTCCATCCAGTTGTGTGAATTTTATCCTCATGCGCTAGCAATCACTTATTATATGATAGGCAGTTTTAATTATATCTTCACACATTCTATTATTATTTTTAGTAGTATTAATATTAGTAGTGTTTATCTTTTTTCCTAGTTAAGCCTGTTAATAGCTATATTGGGTATAAGAGTTCTTTTGTATGAAACGAAGAAACTTAGACCTTTGTAAAAGCATTAATTATAAACGCCTTTCTTTATTTATGACGAAATGAATTGCTTTGTTGTTTGTGTTTAGTGTGTGTGTTAACATAAAGTCTGGGAATTTATTTATTAATTTATAGATGTATCTCTTCACATATCAGGGCGATAACTTTTTTTGTTGTTGAGGAATTTTAAAATTTTCATTAAGGAATTCTTCCAAAGTTTCCGATTATCTCTGTCTCTCTGTCTCTGTCTGTCTGTCTGTCTGTCTGTCTGTCTCTCTCTCTCTCTCTATATATATATATATATATATATAGGTAATACAGCTATGCATTACGGTCTATTTGCATATATTTCTTCAAATCTCTCTTTCTATCCCTTTATCCTTCTCCCTCAGTTTTACTCTGTTCGTTACTGTCTGTTATTATTTTTTTTTATCTCATTTTAACCGTTCTCTTATTTTTCCCTCTCTTAATTATATGGATCATATAAAGGCTAATTCATCACCTATCCAAGCCCCATACTCACATTCAGATAGACATATTCTCATAAGATAGGCTTATAAGAATGTCTATGAAATTAAAGCCATTTAATGCGAAATTGGGTCATCATTATAACCACACAATTTTTATTTTTCTGTGAATGTGTCAAAATAATTATATTTTATTAAGTAAGTTACTAAATGCCTGTTGGAAAAAAGAGATATACCCTAACCAATTTCCTGGTTCTAAAATCATATTTTGTATATCAGTTGAAAGGAGTGAAAAAGGAAGAAAAATAGAGAAAATGAAAAGAAGATAAAAATAAAGAGAGAACTTGAGAAAGAAGGAAAAACAACAGTAAGCTGAAAACAAGATAAAAAAAAAATGGAATTTTTTGTGAGTGTAGCGTGATATATTTTTCAAAATTACTCCAATAAAACAAGGTATGTAAAAGAACCTCATTCACTGAGCACTTCAAATCATCTCAATTCCCTTAGTCAATCACCAGTACTCCTCAGTGAATTGTGAAAAAGAAGTATTCGGTTTCATTGTGTGATAATATCAGTCGTTACGGGCGAAAAGCTCTCCTATGAAAATACTGTGTTAGATAAGTTAAATGTTCTTATATCACTCGAGTGACTGAGTTTTATGTCGTATTGGGTTAGATTTGAATCTATAAAACTTATTATTTTCAAAGCTGTAAGTTGTCTGATTTTAGATCAAGAGATTTTTTTCGTCTGACTTTATTTACAATTTTATTTTTTATTTCTTCTCTGTTAGGAAACATCATTTATAAAATCATTTTTCTGACTGCTTCATGTGAAAATAACGAAAAAGCCAGTTTTCTAAACTTGTAAATATATTACAATCGAAATTCATATATAAACACTAAAAATTTAAATATCAAACTGGGTGCAATGGGTAATTTGTCGTCATTTTATATTTTCAATTTCGCGCATGCGCGTTGTTTGTTTCTGATTTTATCGACTGCACAGTATAGTTAGTTGTTTGGAGGCCGTGGTTGAAGCTAATGGCGATTTTATTAAATAAATTTCCTCTTTAGTATTTGAAGATATTTTTATGTAATTTTAAATATCTATTAAAATTAGATGTCAGGTTATTTTCATTTTTTGCGAAATTTAAACGACAATTTATCCATCGCACCATATATATATTTATGCATATGTGTATGTGTGTGTGCGTGCGCGCGTGCGTGTGTTAATAAAAAGTATAGTAAAGAAAAAATTAAAATGTTCAAACTTTGTTGTATTTTATTTGTTTATTATTAATGCTCTGTTTCTTAATATTAAGGACTTTGCCCAGAAAGAATGCTTGACTTAAAAGGCGTTGTCTTCTAGAAATACAGTGGTCGAGTTTTTCTTTTGGCGAAACACAATCATCATCATTATTATTATTATTATTATTATTATTATTATTATTATTATTATATTAAATGGATACAAAATCAAATTGAACGAATTAAAGCTTGTCAGTATAATTGCGAAAAGAAAAAAATATATATAAAAAGATTGTAAAATATAAAATAATGAGCAGCATAAAATGTCAGTTGTTAATTTTATCATTAGTTCCCCTCTTTTAGTTTTTATGTATCAATGTTTCTGAGATATCTGGGTGACGTCAATCATCATTTCTTACATTTCTATTCTTGACATTTTTCAATAGAATTGCCACGAAGAACGAAACGTTTTTTTTAGTTGAACCTTTTTTCACGTCTTGTTGCATCAATGAAACTGATATTTTTATATAAAGGTTAAGCAACAGACTTATTTTGGATTCAATCCTTTTTGTTTACCGTCATTTCTTTTTGTTGTCTTGGCAAAGGTTTATCTTTTCTTCCTTGATGCTATATTTTAGGAACTTTTTTTTTATTATTTCAAGGTGGGGAAGTTATTTCGAGAAATGAATTCTTCTTACAGATTTTCATACCTATTGTAAAATTAACAGGTCTACGATTGGTTGATTTCGCCGTTGGGATTCGACCCAACTTGCTTTTACTTCACATGCTTTTTATTTATAAACCTACACACATATTTGGCACACAGCCGAAATCCCATACACTGCTTGGATACAATTGTTTTGTCAACTTTTGTTATATTCTGATAGGATTCTGTATCATAGCTTTACCGTGATCCACTCTGGGGCCTTAGAGGAAGATAACAGCAACGATGAAGAGCACGCGAGCGATACTTAACCCCACGAGAACGGCTGATAGAAGTGTGTAGAGGCTAAAGCCAGAGGGGCGGTAACCTAAGAATTTTGCTTCTAAAAATAGTTTCTTAGTTCGGTGAAAATGCGTTCAAAGCCAAGTATTTAAAAAATATTAATAAACTGCTTACGGGGTGTAACGTTTTATATTTTTGATATTGCTCTTAGATTAAATTTGAATTTATGCCTAGTTTTTACCGATAAGTATGAATTAAGAAGTGTGTATCGGAATAGTAAAAGATACCTTCCAGAAACTAAGCAAATTATCAAGAGAAAGAGATGTATGGCCATGAATGCTGGACACAATTCCTAACAGAAGAAAGAGACTTAAAGCGAGAGAAACGTTGAGCTACAGACGAAACTAGAGAACATCAAGGACTGAGCATGTAATAGAGAAGTTTGAAAGAAAATTGGATCTAAAAGGACAGTTATACATAAAATCAGAAAGAGGCAGTTGAAATTTCCGAGACACATGAGAAAAATGGTTTGGAGAATTTAACATTCACAAGAGAATATGAAGGTTGGATTGAATGAAATAATAAGTAACCTAACAAATGGTTTTGTGTGAACAGCTGACAGAATGGTGAGAAAGAGGAATGGTAAAATGTAAAACGCTGCATTGCAAGAGGCAGTAGTAAAAAGCCAGGATATCATCCATACTGAAGTATTGTGGATCATAAAGGAAGAAAAATGTAATTAATAAATATATAGTCAGCTGAAGGCAAATCCGAAGTGCTGAAACCTTGAATAGAAACTAGTCATTATTTTCTAACATAAAAGTGATATAAAAAATTAAACTTCATGATTTAAAATCTTAAAGTAAAACTTCGAATAGTATTTTTTTCACTGATTTATACATTCAGTGAAAGAAAGTAGCATTTCTCTGTAATGTTTCATTTTTCATTGTATGTCTGCTGCCTTTGGCTTTCAGTTGCTAGAATATTCAAGCAATTGAAATCCAAACGTTTACGATGATTCGGTGTTACGATTTGAAGTCAATATAGTATTTTCTATTCTTGAGAGGCGATATCAGTAGTAAAGAATTTGTCTCTGTTATTTGCAACTAGCATACAAATATTGCTAAATTTTGAAGAATGCCCAGTATCTATTTCGCCCCCGAACACTGACCACAAAGCATTACCTTTTATGATCTCCCGTCAAATTTTGATGGAAGCAAAAGACATTAGTTGTATTTTCCGTTTTTTCCCGACTGACTGGAAATATTTCTCATCAACTATTAGAAACATAACTAGAGACAAACTTAAGATTAGCGATTCTTTTTCTTTTTGCTTTAAATTAAGAACAGTTGGCTACAATGTTTCGGATTTCACTTTTTTCAATTTGTGTAAATGAAAATCATAATATCTACTCATGAAGCTTAGTTTATTCTGACAGAGTCAAGTGAATATACCGCCTGAACTGGACGAGAGGTGTGTTTTAGAGTCTACAGATAGAGTTGAACCCCCCAAAAAAACCCCCAAAAACAAAAACAAAACAAAACAAGAAACTCAGCTTTGGGATGAGACTTGATAGGTACCTCATGGTACCCCGGGAGTAACTAAACATTAAAAAAGCGTTAATATTTTAAAAGAATTTAGACATATAGAAAAAAAGAAATAAATTTTCTTAAATTTTGAAAGTTAACTAACATAAACAGAAGAAAACTTTTGTAAAATTGAAAAACATTTAATATGATAAAATTCGACAGCAAAGATAATCGGAATCTTGCATATGATCTTAAAATCTATGAAAGATATTTTCTTTTGCATTCAATGACCAATATACAAGAGTCGATGTGTCATAGAACTACAATTATAATTATATTTTAACTTTCTCCCTGTCTGTCTCTATCTCTCTATATATAATATAATGTATAATATAATGTATAATATACGAACTAGTTTACTTAGCACGATATATTGACTGAATAGAAATTGGCGTACAAAAAATTATGTTTTGTAATTTCCATTTTAATTTCTGTTTGTTGTGACAAGTTATATTTGTTGTTACTACCCCTAGCAGAAACTGTTAGTGTCAATTACTTACTATTATCATAAGCGTTTGACATATACAGAGGGAACGAAAAATTGGATATGAATAGGAATTTTTCTTAATATTTTAAACCTTAATATGTAAACAAATAACTAATGCGAAAGCGGACAAGAAATGTCATAGATTGACCTGATGACGTGTTATCACAACTTGCCGCCTAATAGAATATGTTCCAGAATAATGTAAAACAAACAGAATAAAAAAGCGTGGGAGATATCACGAAACGAGATTCGGATATTCTCTTCTTTACTAGACGGATTGGGAAACTCAAACTGAAGCAGTTTCTTTTCAACTATTTCTGGTAAATCTAAACACATGTAACAAACATCACTGTATGAGTCATTTGCCTGATAAAGGCTAGAAAATTTACCAACCATAAGTTGAATTATAAATATATATATATATATATATATATATATATATATATATATATATATATATATATATATATATAAGAATAAAGACAAGGAAAAACGACACGTTTCGTCCTGTGAGGCTTTGCAAGTGCAAGGATTTTATTTTGCAACAATTATTTATATACAAAAACAAAAATGTTATTGGTTTAACAAATTTTTAAAGTCAATAACATTCATAAATATTCATCAGGTTAATCAAAAAGTCTATGCAAGATATGAAAAGACATCAATTGACACAATTCAATGTCTAATAAACGAAATCTTCTTTAATTTTTTAATGCAAATTAGTAATTAAATTATTTTGTTTGGAATTAATTTATGTTATATATTTAGAATAACATGAAGTTATAAATTTAAACGTTTTTTAATTTTTTAAACATTTTTATATTCACGTCTGTTGCATTCGGGAAGTAGTAATTCTTTCAGGAAATTTGAAAAAGTGCAGATTTATATTCTGATAAGATTCGATAGCGAGAATATCTAGAGAATTTTCCATCAAAGTAAATTACTTTCTCTTTTAAAAAGGGTAGCATTCTTTAGATCAAAGTGGTTGCATTTATTTCTATGTATATGTAATGCATTTGATAAATTGTTCTGTATAAGATGCTTTTGTGTTCATAGATACATGTATTTAAATTTCTGCAAGTTTCCCTAATGTATTGGGAGAAGTAGTTCTGGCAATTCATTTTATATACACCTGTTTCAATATTATTGTTATGGCTATTTTTGGTTCTGTTCATATTCATAATAGTAATGGATGTAATTGTAATTATTTTGATATTGTTTAGATTGGATAAATTGTTTTGTATAGTGAATGCTATAGATTTAGTAGTTAGTATTATGTGACCTTTTTTATCTAGTTTATTGTCATTGTTGTTGTTAATAATGTTGTAGTTGTAGACATTGGAGGTTTTCGAAAGTGATATCTATGTATATTTCTTTTTGGGGGCTGCACATTGTTAGTGGTCTTAAATAGAATCCTATAAGTATTCCAAATTTGATCTTGTTACAATGGTGGGATAAAAATTGATAAGTTCATTCTTGTTGGTAGATTTTCAAAAAGTTCTTTATTATTTCTATGCAGCATTGCTATCTAGGAAGGGTAAAGTGTTGTTAGACTCAGATTCAAAGGTAAAGTCTATTATGGGTTCGACGTTATTAAGTGAATTGGCAAGATCGGGTAATATATTTTGTGAATATATTAATAGAGAATCATTTATATATCTTAAATAAGAAGAATTTTGTGGTAAAATGACTTTGAAAGGACAACTTTTTAGAAATTTCAAAAATAGACAAGTCAGTGTAGGAATAGGTAAGTTTATTTTTGTTTTAGTTAAGTGTGTTTTTAGTAAATTTAGATATTTCTTTACAGGAACATTTGTGTAAAAAGATTTTATATATAACCTTGTCATATATTTTTTGATGTCTATGTTTTTTTTATTTTATTTAAAAGATCACTAAATTTTTTTTTTATATGCGAGGCTTAAATTTTAAAATTTTGCAAGAGCAATAACATTTTTGATCTTGTATATAAATACTTGTTACAAAATAAAATCCTTGCATTTGACTTGATAAAGTCCCTCAGAGGACAAAACGCGTTGGCTAAGATAAGTTTTTCTTTTGTTTTTATTCATATTGTCCTTATACAGATATACTCTATCTGAATTGTTTCACACACATACACACACACACATATATATATATATATGTATATAACCATACACGGTATATGTAGTAGATAACTTATATGTAGCAGGTAACTGTTAACTTAAACACTGAAATTAATGTTAACCGATTTAGTGATGGTGATGTCCTACTAAAGGATATAAAATAAATAGCAGAAAAGTGGTACCACGAAGCTTAGAATGAGTAAGTGAAGCTCATCTGAGATATGACCAAGATGAGCCATGAATGGATCCTGATGGACATTGTGGTACCTTGGTATAAGAACATAATGGAAGCGGATCAGGCGAAAATACAAAGGTACCAAGGACCAGGCAGGTGTAATCGGAGAAATATACGAAGAAGTAGCTCAAGTTGTCTCTTTTGTATTCAAGACTATCTTCAAGAATCTATTTGCCTCTCAAGACAATTTGTGGATATCTGGCATCACTGAGGGTGTGCAGGTGGAAGTGTTGTGCTATGGAAAGTATTGTGTTTCTAAGCTGCGTGTGTACTGTTCTGTTAATCAGTTTGTATCACAAGGCTTGATGTAATATGTGGCGTGTTTTTTATATACTTTCCAACAGTGCCAGACTGTGACAATATTTAAAACCGAGTCTTTCGAAATAGAAATAGATAGACAGAGGGACAGAGAGAGAGATAGATAGATAGATAGATAGATAGATAGATAGATAGATAGATGGAGAAAGAGCGAAAGGGAAATGAAGAAAGAGTATTCTTTCTCTCTTCATCTCCTATTTATTCTCAGCTTCCGAGGTGGTGAATGCCCGTACTACTTCTCTGCTATTTATTTATTACATTCTTTACTGGGATCTCACTACCTTTAAAACTGTTGGCGTTAATTTCACTGTTTAAAATAACATAATGTAATTTATAAATAAAAGGTGAGGGGGGGAGAGAGAAAGATAGAGATAGTAAAGAGAGAGAGAGAGAGAGAGAGAGAGAGAGAGAGATGACTCCTCTGAGTAAGAGAGAAAGAAAATGGTTTTGTATTGCGGATTTCTATACATTTTATGTGTGAATCTGAATGATATAAAGTAAAGTATCCAGCCATTTTGAATATATCGAGAACCGGTTGTACAGTCTTGTTAACTTTGAAGCTAGTCAGAGAGAAAACTTAATGGGCATGCTTGAACGGAAACTATGATGAGACGCTATGTTGGCCTTGTTATATTGGGTTTTCCTATGCGACTGTTGTAAACCATTCTACATTGGTTGCAGGCGACACGTGGAATAGCTCTAGGGCATGAGCTAGTTCATTTTTAAAGGCGGGTACGGTGTGCACATTAGCGACTCTACGTTTTAAAACTAGGGTTCTTGCATCGTGACCCACTGAAGTGGAAAGATTAAAGTAATGTCCGAAGTTGTATATTTTCTGTTAGAGGTTCTAGTTATCCGAGCCGACTGTAGAGGTCTTCCGCCTCTTCGAAAAAGTATTCAGAAAGTATGGCTGATCACATTATAGATAGGTAAAGTCTTATGAAAACTTAAATATGTAGAAATAAATAAATGAAAACAATATAGGCACTGTTCAATTGTAATGTTTCGAAAAAGATTATAAGAATAGAAAATAATGAACTAGAGTATGTCCAGAAATACATTTATTTAGGGTAGGTGGGAACATTAAAGAAAGACCATAAAAATGAAATGAAGCGACATATGATGATTGGTTGAAAAACATTTAGCAAAAATAGAGGCAAAATAAAAATTACATTGACAGTAGACTTAAAACAAAGTGTATATTGAAAGTATAATGTCAAAAGTAGTGGCTGAACCTTTTGGCTAATAACCCATAATTTTTTTTTTACTTTGGTACAGATAGAAGCAAAATGGCATCTGATATAAAACTGCGTAAAGAGTAGAGTTGTTTCACTGAATTCTTCCTTATGAAAGAAATTGTGCATATTGATATATATCAAGTATTACGGAAAATTTACGGAGACTAAACGGTGGATGTGTTCACAGTTAAGTGTTGGATAATGTGTTTAATTTGTCACAACAGGGATATATGCAACAAACCACATCAACCAATGAAATGAAGAGCACTTGCTCATTGTTGGTGATACTGTAGAGCTAGTTGTGGTGACGATGCTGAAGAATAGTTTTTGGAAGCTGAAGTCCTGCTTTGTCTTTTTTATGTTATCGTGATTCCTGTATATGTAGTAGTTTCCGTGGAAATAAACAGAAGGTATTAATTTTGGATTCAAATCCAAATTCAAATCTCTAGCCTTCTCACTCATGTTAGAGGAACACCTCCCTTCTTGGCCCTATCTTCACTTACCATGCTTGGCCAACTGTAGAAGGCTATTTAACCATTAGTTGCAACGCTTGTCCTACTATTCTCTGGGGTGAAGAAGAGTTGGAATATTAACTTTCCCAAGGTATTTGCGCTTGAATGATTGTAACAAACTTGACAGGAATTCAAAATCGGCTTTTCTATTCTTTTGCTCCACAAGGAGCATCCATCGTATATGAATGCATGCATATTTCATTTACACTAGTGACATTCTTCGTACTGTTGTCCTTATTTTTTTAACTATATTCTGTACTCTCCAGCATTCTTCAGGTGATTGGAATTTCGAACTGAGCCCCTTATTTCGACCATCGAGCTAGATTGTTCTAGTTCCACTTGTCGTGCCTCTTCCGGATGTCGCACTTATTTCCCTTGAACTCAACTCCCCAAGTTTATGTTCATCACTGCAGTACTTAGAACTCACAACACTTTGGGTCAAGTCACTCGATCCAGCCAACTCATTTATCCACTGGGCCATGTCTCAGAAATATAGACGCATATTTCCTTGTTTTTAATAATAATATATAAGTAGATATATTAATACAATATAATATTTAATTTAATATATATAAGTATTTATATTAATACGATATAATGTATAATATTTATAATATATAAGTACTTATATTAATTCGACTTAATATATAATATAATAATATAAATACTTATATTAATACGATATAATATATAATATAATAATATATAAGTACTTATCTATATATTTCGAGAAGACGTAATCAGAAAACCTTTTTCTTATCATCAGCCGTACACCCTTGTAAAGTGGTTAGGGGCTGTCTGAAATAAAACACTAGAGACTGAATGTTCGTTATTATTCCGGTGAGGCATTAAAAGTGTTTCGAAAATATTTCGATCCTCATATCGACTTTACTTGCATATTTCAATTAAGAAATACAGATACCAACTGATTTTAATCATAGCACAATAGAAAGCTTAACTTACTACGATGTAAGCATAATGCAAAATAGGAAAGTTCAGGAGTAGGGAAATTGTGTTAATAATAATAGCTCGCCTACTTAAAACTTAAAACTTAACACACGATATCTCCGATTTTAAACTCGTTTTTTGAGCACAGACTTCCGGCACCAAACATAATTATTTCAGTTTTGAGGTAAGTTATATTGTTGTAATTTCAGATAAATATTTTTATTGAGAGGTGTGCCATGATATGTGATAGGATTTCTACCCTTATAAAAATAAGTAAACAAATAAATTCTAAATGTGTCCACAGTGATTACATAGAAAATCGGATACATTGAGGGCTTCTGATTACCACCATAACATTGAGAGCTTCTGATCACCAGCATAACACAGAAACTGTCCGTGAGAGACCTAATGCCTTCGCTATGAAATTTATATCTATAACTGAAATTGTATTAAAATTACGGATGAATGAATATATTGCCTTTCACAAACATCTCGAGATAATAAAAATGTGCTTTCTGCATTTATATACACATTCATATATCAAATAAAAAATAGTTTGAAAACGACATGGTTTATAAAATCACAGGAACTCATTAACTATTCAAGATTACAATACGAAGCGAAACGCAAATTTGTTAATATACATACATACAAATATCTCTCTCGTATATATATATATATATATATATATATATATATATGTGTGTGTGTGTGTGTGTATGTGTGCGTGTAAAAGAATGGGTACGATGAAAAATGTACATACACGCATAAATACTTGCACACGTAAATATATTTATTCCTCAGGTGTTATAAATACAATGTTATGAAACAGAGCTATATATATATATATATATATATATATATATATATATATATATATATATGTGAGTGCGTGCGTGTAGACTGACACGACAAGAGTGCTATTCAAACATATACGTACTCGCATTTTTTGTACAATGAATTGAAAAAAACAAGTTTCATTTTGTAGACAAATTATTAGTTGTTATTTTTTTCAATGATCTTAACTATTCGTTGATTTGGAAGCAGATCTCGAATTTTGTGTCTACATTATAAAACAGTTAATAGATATTGACAAAGAAAATGAATCGTTATAAGAAGACATTGATCCCTTGGTGCCATCTGTTCCAGTTTGAACCTTCTTTTGGTTTCATTCTATCTTAAGATCTTGTCAATTTCGTTTTCTCAGTGATGCTTAGAAATAACAAAGCTGTTGTATAAAAGGAAACTTTCCTTTTCTTTTATGAATACACTTAAACAAGAGCAATGCCTTATCAGTTAATTCAAAAATTATACAACAACTACAGTATATAGCATTATTATTAATATATAATATATTAAATCTACCGAAAGCCTTAACGACTGACCATAGTAGATTGTGCTCTGAATGCGCCCTCATATATAAGCTCCGAGTTTTCTTAACTTTTGAAATCAACAATTTAAAATGTTTGTTATATATATATATATTTTTTTTTTCTCCTTTTTAGAAATTTATTATTATTATTATTATTATTATTATTATTATTATTATTATTATTATTATTATTATTATATATCTTATTTTTATTATATTTAAATTTCTCCTGTGGTCACACAACCTACCAAGTTTGCGGGAAAACCTAAGTGGTGTGTTGTTATGGCTACAATTTATGATTTGTTTTATTACTTCCATAACATCACTAGCGTTACAGGGACAAAGTTCCTCTTAGTGTGTGAGGTGTACTTATCAAGACAATTTTTGTATTTCTCTTAAGCTGGGATTTCCAGGGATTTTTTCAATGTGTTCCTTTTTCTATCATTCCAAACGTACTTACTATGGTACTATTCTTGTTTTCGATTTCCACATTTTTTTCATTTCGATTTGCAGGTCTTTATACTTCCATACAAGTTTCTTCAACTTGGATGTAAATTTGATTCGATAAACATATTTCACTGAACAATGGTATACAGAACAGTTACTACAAGAGCAAGTCCGAGTGGCTTCCCCCTCCACGTTACATGCACATGATCCTCTTATAGTATCTGTTTAGTGGCGGGGCCTTTACTGACTATGACTAACTAAGACAAGCTTTGTGCCCGATCTCGCGTAATTGGGGCTGGATAAATTTTAACCAATGTCCCGAGTGTTCGCGCTAAATAACTGACCTTTGTGTCACATCCTAACTCTGGGAGGTCTCTGGTAAATACTGGAACCCTACTCGGCCTTGGGAAGCAGATGATTGTGTAGTATCTATTCTAGCAGTCAGCAGCAACAACTATCAGCAACAACAACGATCATCAGCATTACTTCCGTTACCCGGAAGTAATGCTGATGACAGTAACAAGCAGTAACAGAATTCGTCAACACAAACTTTTGCTGTCTCGGCTAACAGGCCAACTGATTTCATTTATCATGTCTTCGTCTGGCATCTAAGTTTATCCTCGATTACATGATATGCTGACTCCGTCTTTTTCAGGACGAACCTAAGTCTTATTCCCGACTACAATATATGCGGTAGCTAACTATCCTTTTCAGGACAATCTCAGTCACTATCCCGACTATAGCATATGCAGTAGCTAATTTTTTTTTCAGGACAATCTCAGTCACTATCCCGACTATAGCATATGCAGTAGCTAATTTTTTTTTCAGGACAATCTCGGTCTATACTCGCTACATTGCATGCAATGTTCAACTGTACTCTTGGGGACACAACGTCTTCTACCAATTTACTTGGTGATTCAGGCTTCACTCCCTTGATTCCCATCATCTAGCGGATCACCGTGGTTTCAGCCGGTCACACTGACAGCTAATAACTCAACACACTGACTGCCTATCGATTTTTGGCACTACCGTAGTCGCTTCGGTTTCTTCTTTGGGCTACCAAGTTAACTCTGAAGGAATAGAAGAAAATAAATAGCTATTGGGAAAGCTAAGCCACTGGGAACTATGCAAGCGATGACATTTTTAGTATATAGAACAATCCTATATGCATAGGCCAGTATATTTTGTAGAAAATAAAACAAGTAAAATCCAATGGGACTCGAAGATTCAACGGATCGTCTAATGCAAACCACAAAACTTGATCTTGTAGTCACTAACAAAGGGATGAACACCTAACAGATAGTGGATTTTACTGTTCGGTCGATCACCGTTTGGATAAGAATTAAATTGAAAAGATAGATAAGCAAATATCTGTCGTTATCTAGAAATAGAGCCCCGAAATAGATAGAATACTGAAATAGGGTCTGGAATATTGAGGAGATGTCCTTGCTGTCACTTAAATTCTAGTGGAAGCCACTAGTTACGAATAGTGTGAGCACTCAGTGATTATTATTATTATTATTATTAATGCTACACTCAGCTTTTGACTTTAATGGTTACAGATGGATTTGCTTGTCACTTGTTTGATCTTAAGCACTTGGTGATGTCACCGAAGGAGGGAGGGTTGAGGCATTGTTCATATCTGTTCATGAGTGGGCGTAATCGAGGAGCATCGTGGCCAGGTATTGTAGGGGTTCTTATTGAAGGATGAGGCAGTCAGTGTGATTTTGGGACTCATACCTGGATACTTAGGAACACCCTCAATCATAGATCGTCTAAACAAACTGGGTATTTTTTTTTACTGGGCCTGATTTACACGGTAACGCGCCGCGTTTTATCAAAACCTATCCCCATATCGCGCACACTTGCCTGTGATGTATGTACCTGGTATATCCTTATCAGATTGCTTGTTATGTTGGGCATATTGGGCTTGGTATATTTTTTACCTAAGCGTAATTTTTTTCTGTGATGCTCTCTCGTCAGTAATAACATTTTGAAAGTTTTAATTATAGAGAAATCATTCTATCCTGTTAGAACTTGTTGTGGTCAACAATAAAAGTTCTGTCGTTTCCATTGTCACAAATATTATTTAATCTCCACCTTTTATGCTGCTTTTTTCTGTGTTTAGAATATTCTTAAAGGTGGAAATTAAATTTATACGAGTGATAAGAGAGGAAATGCGAGATAGATGAAAAGGCGTAATTTGAGTAAAGAATATTTTGCGAATATAGATCAAAGGAGGAACGTGAAAATGAACAAGGAAATAAGTATTAAAACCTTTCTAGAGGAATATGAATCTTGAGGAAAATGAGAATTAAGCACTTGGTACGATTCCAAAGAATCTTGAGAAAAATGGGAAGAATTACAAAGAAACCGTTTAAATCAAAGCACTTCTGAATTTGGCAAGAAAACGAACAAGAGTGTTGAAAAATTAGAAGAGACTTGCGGTCATTTATTCTACAGCAATAACCAACAGATATAGTCACTAGTTGCATGCATTATTTTATGTATAGTAGAGATTAACATGTTGATATTTGTCTTCCTAATACGATGTTCCACAAAGAACATTATATAAGAGTCTATGCCTATAAGAAACCGTGCATTCAGTAGTAACAGGGCCCATGCATTTTTCTTCGGATACATATAGCCTCACAGAATTAATGGGTACAATTTTCACCAGACCAATGCTGACAAAACAAACCCTTTTATCGAAGTGTAATTTTAAGAATTTCTGGGGTGCACAGCAAATCTCGTCGAAAGTACATACAGACACACTCCAGTAAAGCAAATCTTGATTGACGGAAACGTGTGGGTGGATAGTTGTTATAGACAGTAAACGAAAGAAGTAGAGAATGAAATGGATTACGTATAAAGCATTAAGAAAGAGAAATGAAGCAAAATAGAAGTAGTACTCTCATTGAGTCGATATTTACTTTCTTTATAATCGGATATCATTCTTAAAGTGTCTGCTTTCAAGAAATACCGCAAAGAAATCCTTCATTGAAAAATTATTAATAATTTAAGTACTAAATTGACATTTGGTCGCTTCTCTTGATTCATAGGTATATTAATATTCATGGTAGATATTACTTAATACTAATAAGAAATTCGAAAATCCTTAGGTGCAACTTTGCAATTTAGAAATCGAAAACCTAAATAAAGATGAATACGGAGAGAAAAAAATATTATGCGCGTTTTTAAAGAGTATCTTTGTCTTTAAAAATCTTAGAAAAAGTAGAAAAGAAAAACAAACAGAAGAAATAGAGAGAGAGAGAGAGAGAGAGAGAGAGAGAGAGAGAGAGAGAGAGAGAATCAGTGGTAATTGGTTCTTGGAATTCCTCGTAACTTCTGAACCTAGAGTCAATCTGTATGCGTATCTATAAAGACATACGCGAAAAACTATATTAATTAATTTTTCCAGACTTTCTTTGAAAGAAATCCATGATAATAATAGAATTTATAATTATAAACATAATAATAGAAACAGGAGGAAGTGGAAGAAAATATAGCGATGATTATAATTGGAATAAGAGAGAACGTCTATAATCCGACATCATCTCTTGTCACCATAAACGTTATTTTTAGTGGGTACACGTGTTTGAGTAGACATTTCTGTTGTATTATTTTTTTAAACAGTTTTTTAAACAGTTTTTTAAACTTGTCACCTTCTTCGCAGCCTTATTCAGGGATGCCAAAATTTTTGTAACTTGTATTTAAAACTGAAGGAATCTTAATGACTATTATATAGGATTTGGTGTCCCATAAGATATCTGAATTAAAATCTTGGATATACGATTAAAAGTTATAAGGATCTGTTTGAAACGTTTGCACTATCAGATCTTTGTCTAAAATGTGATATATCGTAAAATTACATTCGGAATTATAGTCCATATACATGTAAAAATTAATTAAATACAAGTAAAATTTATGATATCTATGAATCAGAGGTTTAAAATTTTTATTCACTGATGAACTACTGATGTCTTTTCTGCATTTTAATTCGAGACTTAAGCAAAAACGCTAAAAATATTGCATGAAATCCCAAGAATTATGAAGAAATCATTTGATTCTTAACTATGGCCCACCATATCACCACCTAATTAGTTCAAAATCATCAGAACAGACGAAGAGTGAAGAAGTTTTTGCGGGCCAGGCATCAAAGGATGAGCGATTCCGTTGTTTTACAGTGAAGGCGTTAAGTACTGAAAGCTACAAGAGGAAAATATTTGTTTCTCATCACCCTTTATTTTCTACTTACTTTTCTGCTTTTATATTTTATCATTCTTATTTTTATGAATATTATATTGCTAACCTTTACTTAATATACTACTACTACTACTACTACTACTACTACTACTACTACTACTAATTATTATTATTATTATTATTTGTGTGTTGAAATTGTAATGGTCAGAAGTTGTCGCCGAGAAGTAAATGAGAGCACATTTTCTAAAATCTGCAGCAGCTTCCTCAGTGTTCTTACTGATCCCAATACACTACGACGGTGTGAACAGTACTGTCAACTCTTCCTTGGATTTTCAAATATCTCATTTCCTTCATTTTTCACTCACCATTTTATTTTCAGTGCATTAGACACTTAAAACAACCTGTGGCTATGGTTACATCGGTAGATTAACTGGAGAAAAAAGCTTATGGAACATTAATGCAGCTGGATATAAATGAAATACAAATTATTGTAGTAACAATAGTAGCAGTAAAATTAAAAGTGGGAAATAAATAAGGATTGCAATAATAATTAGAAACTAGAGAGAGCGAAAGAGAGAGAGAGAGAGAGAGAGAGAAAGTTTTTGTACTATTGGGAGGGAGGGAGAAATTATGGTAATATTTGATATAGTACGAAATACTTATTGTAAGTACTCATTGTATTTGTAATATTTGCGTAACTTAAATCCGTTCATTCTGCTTCAAATACCAGCCACCATAAGAAAAAAACGTGCAGCGTTAGTGACGTATAAAAAGAAAATCCGTGTCAACAGATGGAAGTGTGAACATAATAAAAATTGTTTTGCCAGATGATAATTCAGTTAGGCTATAAAGAACAAATGTCCACTACAAGTATTTTCAGGATTTGAATGCTATTCCATAACAGAAGAAGAAATGAAAAGAAAGGTAAGGAAATAGTATCTCAAGAACATAAAAAAGATTTCAGAGATAAAAATAGAATAAATTTAATATTGGCCAGTATTTGTATATTGAAATACTCAGGACCCAAGCTGATCAAAGGAGTTGAAACTGATTGATCGACACACCAGATAATTACTGAAAATGCGTAAAGCTTTACTAACCAGATTCTAAGTAAATAAGAAAAAATCGGCTATGAAACAACTTACAAAATATGCAGAAGAAAGATTTTGACATTTGCTGGAAGCAGCAAAGCGACTGAGAACAACAGAGGAACACAAAAATGTGAAATAAAAATATTATAGGATAATTTAACACAAAAACAATTAGGGACTATTGCGAATAGTGGTAAAGGGTGACTTTGAAATCAAAGCATGCAGTCCATGATCATTGTTAATGGTCATGAGAGAAATCTGAGAACAAAAAAGCAGCTAACTCCACTGTTTTTTGCTTACTTCATTTCTTGCTCACTCCACTTTAATCCCTGAACCTTCTTTCATTCAGTTGTTTCATGTATACTGTGTCTGTGCATAGAACTGACACGATTGTGGCGTACGGAGACAGGAGGCTTCTTTGCTTGAGCTGCTTTATTAATGTCGCTTGTCCACAATTTATAATAAGAAATGAAGGAATGAGAGATCTAAAAAAAATATTACGAGTGCAAAGAGGATGGTAGAAATGTCAATAATTAATTCTTATTACATAAAATTATTTATCCTGGGCAAAATCTAAATTATGCAGAGCATGCATTGCTTACGTGAACCACAGAAGATATCGAAAAGGAGAAATATGATATCCAATTAATGCATATTAAAAAACAAAAAAAAAACAAACAAACCTCGAAACCAATTATATCCGTGAAAAATATAGGCAATACAGAAAAAAAAGGTTATTGTCTTTGTGAAATGAAAAATGAGGCTTGTAATTACATGGAAAGTGAATGCAGCAATCTGACTGAAAGAGAATAGAAAATACAAACCCGATAGAGTAGGAACAACAATAGACTTGGAACTGTGCAAAAGATTAGGTTATGTATAAACTATATAGTGCCTAGGGAAATACACACAAATAAAATATTCTGCGATTTAGAAATTCAGCCAGACCTCTCCATCCCCCCCCCCAAATACTGGATCTGGTTGTTTTAAATCCCAACAGGCCTCTCGATTGGATCAACGTGTTTAGATCTGCTTGTTTTTAAATCCTGACAGAGCTCTTTATTCGAGCAAAGATATTGGATTTGCTAGTTTTAAACTCGGTATAAAAAGTCTGACAAGTCACGAACGTGGCAATTCTGAAAATCCACAGGGCGAACAAAAAAATGGGGTAAAATATAATTACCTTAGCTGAAAATCGAAGAAGCTTTACAAAATGAGAAAACGAGAGTCAGTGTCTCTAATAATTGGAAAAGGTGTGGTCATACGTATAGACAGGATTGTGTGCGTATATAGGAATAAAAAAATATTACAAAAAAACACTGTGGAGACTTTATTATTCAGGATTACAATTCGAAAAATTCAAAAATTTTATATGTAGTTAAATTTTTAACGTGCAACTCAGCTTAGTCTAGCACAGAGTGAAAATGTTAAGTTAATCTTCCAAGTCCTAGTTGGAAATCTGTCTTTTATTTGTTGGTGATAGGCAGAAATTACACAACTATTCTAGACATCAAGCAAATCTACGAGAGGTTGTATCATAGAATTCTTCTGAGCTTGGCCTATCTTCGCAGTCTATCTGCTGTTGAAAAAGAGCGCGTGAAATGTGAAAAGATATTGTAATGTAAACACCCACAAACTTATATAGATACAAATTTAAGCAAATAAATTGTAATAAATTTTGAATACGTTTGGAAGTAAAGACTTCAAAGATTTAAAACTGACAATGAATATAATACGGAATTAAAAGAAGGGCGTGAGAAAGAAAGCCAACATTTTGGACAGGAAATAAAAAATATCAAATAATCATTCATAATTAACGAAAGAAAGTGACGAAGTAATCTCGTATGCGAAGGAAAAAGTTGAGACTAAACAAAAAAAGAAAAAAAATGAAGTTATATGAAGCAAACATGAATCAAAAAGAGTAACGGGTCAGTTTTGTGATGGGAAAGCATCCGTACCGGAAGTACGTTTACGTCATTGTAAAACAGATTGACAGCTGAGATGAAAAGCTGGAACGATGATTTAAGAAACAATTAGAGAAAATTATGAAGGAAAAAAAGGAAGAATGGAAGCAAGAAGATAAATCAGGAAAAAGGAATAAAACGAGATAAACAAGAGAAAAATGAAGGGAAAGAAAAAGATAAAAATGAATGAAAGAGATGTTGAGAAAGAGAGAAGTGTAAGAACTGAAGTAAGAATATAAAGGTGAAAAGAAGAAGAGGAAAAAGAATTGTAGAAATATAAAGAGGAAGGAAAAATAAAGCAAAAAGAATAAGGAAGATTAGAAGTATATATATATATATATATATATATATATATATATATATATATATATATATAGAATAATTAGGAAAAAAACTTAAAAAAATCCAGAGTGAGTAATAAGTTTTTTCTAATAATTCTTATAATTTGCTCATTATCATACAGATCTCTCATATGGACTGAAATGCCCTCTTTGAATAATCCCCTACCAATTACGTTTTGATATTATATATATATATATATATATATATATATATATATATATATAGCATAAGAGGAAAAAGAGGGATATAAGGAAATGAAAATAGACTGTGACTAGACAACAGAAGAGTGGAAATACCATAATGATAACGATTATCATAAACTCGGCAATAAAGAGTACTGCTAACAAATAAAAAGCGCAAATATCCGTAATACATTGGGTTTGTATGCTGTTAAAATTACTAGAATTTTATATATATATATATATATATATATATATATATATATATATATATATATATATATTAGTGAAATGATTATTATTCATTGACCTGACATATTTTTATTACATCAAACGTTATTTTTAATGGATGCCCATATTTTAGTAGATGCTTTGTTTATTTTAAACAGTATTTTTTTCGTCTACCATTCTGAACATTTGAGAAATCTTTTGAAAGAAAAATTCGTCTTTTGGTAAGATTCGAAATTGCTTTCTCTTTTGCAGAAAAAAAAAGTTATTTAATCCGACGTGCTTTTGACCATTCAGTTTTACCCATCTTTAAAGCAGACTTTACGCGTTCAGATTTTTTCAAATGCACAGTTTCGTATCCGAAAAGTAAACAAAGCAATCTCTAAAGAATCAATGAATTTTTATTTATTAATCTGATATATTATCTATTACTTTAAACGTTATTTTTAGTTGATAATTATATATGAGTAGACGATCCGTTTATTTGAAACAATATTTTATTTCGTCTTTCGGCCTGAAATTCGAGAAATCCTATTAGTGCGCATTTTTTTTTTATAAGATTTCTCTGATGTTCAAGGCCGGCAAACGAAATAAAATACTGTTTCAAATAAACGGAGCCTCTACTCAAATATGAATATCCATTAAAAATAATGTTTAAAGTAGTAACAATATGCCGGATTAATAAATAAATTCCATTAATTATTTAGAAACATCTTCATTCTACAATCTACATTCAACATCATCACTTGTTGAAACAAAATGGTTATTTTTGTAGTGATTTTATAACATATTTATGTTATAATTTTTAAATGAATAATTATATTCGCTCTACTCTATGTATTGAGCACTCTTTTAAGAATAGTAATTGTTGGTGATTGGAATTTATTCCGTATACACCAAATCATACACTTGGGTATATATATTCATATATATATATATATATATATATATATATATATATATAGGTAGAGAGGAGGAGGAGGAGGAGGAGAGAGAGAGAGAGTCTCAAGCAATGAGAGCAAAAGAAGTAGAATGCAGAATAAATGAAAAAAGAAATGTCAAAATTCCGGCGCGAGTCACATATACCCGGTAATAAAATTATGCACTCACGATTTAACCGTATTTGAAACAGTTTTGTAATCTAACGTTGTTTGGATATTTCCTGTGTAAGCGATGCATATATTGATTAAACTGGAAATGCTTAAATTTCATTAAAAAATAGAAATGCCATATTGAAGCCGGGAAAGAGGTATTCATCAAAGACACTTTTAAAAAGATTACTGATTAAATGGAATTAAGATTACGCTGAATTCCTACTTTGCTGAAATGTCATCTTTGAAAATGAATTTTAATTTCTTATCCATCAGTATATTGAGGATATTTGCAGTTTTATACTTTTGGTGGATTTTCTTTATTTGTGAGCAAGAAAGATGAAATGAAACCTGTAAATAAATAAAATGAAACTATCTAGACTATAGCTTGACTAAAATCAACCTCAAATACCGAACAGAGTTTTGAACTATTGAGCAAAGTTATTGCCACTTGATGCTCAGTGAAAGCCACCGGTTTTTACTTGTGGTGTAAAAGCTCAAAGAATACAAACGAATAGTATTTATATTTAGTTGCACTCATCATTACGACAAGAAAATGGTTTCAAACGTTTTACATTTTCACAATATGAACGCAATAAAACACTTTCTTAAGATGGACGTTTGTTTGAAAACATTTTTAAAATGTTTATATTCGAATAGATCTTTTTGAAAATTAATTATGATTCAGTAATTAAAATTACGAACAAGACAAATATTGAATTTCTATGGATATTTCAGTTAATTCCCCTTGATAACTTTCCAAGTTTTTGTTTCTCTCCGCTGATTAAATTCACAACTCTTTAGGTCAGGTCACTTTTTGGATCAATCAACCAACCATCCAACCAACTAAAGACTTTTATCCACTGGGCCATGTGTCCTTGTGAGTGAATATTTGGGACTTATAAGCCTAATGTCTCAGTAACCATTTTTCATCTAATTTGTTATTGTTGTTTTTCTTTAGCTTTCTGTGTTACTGGTTCCCATATTGTATTATAATTTTGTAGCCTGATTCCTTAAGTTTTCATATTTTCCAGTGATTCTCTGTCTATTATTTCAACTTTATCCTAGAGAGGGCGGTGATGTCCCTTATCTCTCCATATGTGGTCAAACATGTTTGATTTTTCTATTTCTCCTCGTGTTACTTAAAAACAGTCTTTGTAATTAAAGTGCTCAGTATTAAATTCCAACAAATACCTCCTGAAAAAGGCCAGAGCGTTCAACTGCCGAAACATCGTGAATGTGATAATAAAGATGGGGACAACAGTCCGAACAATGTAAATAGTGTAAATAGTTACAATATCTCATCTCAGAAATATAGACACATTAAATTGGTTTGAAGTTTAATAGCCGACAAACACCGAAAGGTGTTTGGCTTACACACAATGAAAGATGGAATTTGTAATCAGCAGTTGTTGCTTTAAGAACGCTGCAGAGGCTCATGAAGAATTAACAGTGACTTCTTTCTCACTTCAACTATTCTTGCTAATTTGGCATGATTTATTGATTACAGTTGACATCTTAAATTATTGCTAATGCTTTATTTGAACCTTCATACATATGCCGACCATATATATACATGGATACAATTGTAGACTTGTATATTCATGTTTATAATAATAACAACAAAGATTGCGTTTCAAACCAGAAGGTCGACCAGTGTATTCCTTAACGCTTTTAAGGCAAACAGTCTTTGTAATTAAAGTGCTCAGTATTAAAAAAAATCAAATTAAATAGAAACAGAAAACAAATAAATATAAAAATTCAACTTATCTTCCCGATTCAGTTTCACAGAAAATTTACTGTTCATTTCCCTGACAAGCGGATACCATTCCTGCGAAATTCTGAGACGGAAGGATATGTTGTTTGCTACTAATGTTTATATATATGTATATAGTTCAAAAGTTTGAGGCCACCCATGTTAATTTTTTAAATTGGCACCAAAAGTAATAGATTTGTACTTTAAATAAGAGAAAATTATTACACATGGTTAAAAGAAATTGAGACATGATTTTTTATTAGACGTTTTATTATAACAAAAAGATAAAAGGGTTTTAAATTAAATTTTGCTCAGGACAAAATATCCTCCTTTAGCCCTGATTATTGCAGCACAAATTTTTGGCATTCATTGCAAAAGTTTCTCAAAGTATAAGTTTAATAATTGATCCCATTCTTTTTTCAATGACTCTAAGAGCTCTTTTTCATTTTTGTCACTCTTCTGTCAAGTTAATCTCATTATAATTTTGAGGATGGCTTCAAAATTTTGAACTGTAATGTATATGTACTTATTCTATACATCAAACTGAAATATCAAAAAATACCGTACACTCCTCCAGTTTACCTAGTCGGATGACATATATGTAACTTAAGATTGTATCTGTATCGCCTTGGTCAGATGTCACGCTTCCAGAAAGATGGGTTCAGATAGATGGCTGAGTTTGTGTTTGGAGAAGACCGCATGAAGCTATGCATTCAGATTGTCAGCAGGAGGTTGCACACACTGGTGAATGTTCTGTTATTGTGGGAAACGCGTTCTATCGGAAATCACAAAAAACTGAACATTGTTTTTACAAATTTGAGATACTGAAATCTTTTGTATATTGACAGCTGTAATATATAAGCAAAAACTGTTTAAATCACATTTTAACTAATGTGGTGTACACAAATTTGCACTACGTTCTGCTCACCTTGTTTCAAGCAGAAGAAGTTTTGTTTCAGCAAGATAGTGCAATCCACTATCGTTTGTAGGTGACACGGAATTTGTCCCCTGAAAACACGTGTAACTTCCATCGTTCTTACTGGCCATATTGAGCAGGTATAGGATATATTGAATATTTTCCTAAAATCCTTGAAATCACACATCTGAGTTATAGATGATGTCTGAATCAATCAACCCACACAATGATGTTCCTTGCCACGTTGCTTAACTGTTTTTATTCAGGCGAAGCTAATCTTTATTAGTTTGTTGTCTCTATTTTTAAGGACACTTCATTTTAGAATTCATGCATAAGTATATGCATCAATACACGTAGGTGAATAAGTATATAAACCTTTTAGACTTGAACATGCATATGGGAAACCAAATCTGTAGGTAAGCGCGTATATGTTCTGCATTTGATATACTCAAAGATTTCATTTGACTTGACAGTAAATCGATTGATTTGGAATTGATCACAGTGGCTGTTATTTACCTGATGTGATAATCGTCTCAAACAATTCACTGAATGTCTCCAAGAAAAGCACCAAAATAAAGCAATTAACTTCCATTCCTGTAGTGGGAAAATCTATATCCAAAACGTATTACTGCTTTTAACGCGCCTGACGTAACAGAAAATGTTTGCTAATGTTGTAAATCATTGCTCATGGTAATGTGGAATTATAACGATTTTTTCAACGAAGACCAGTGATATACTTTTGATAATGTTAAGCATTTTATATATATCTAGAGATAGACTGAGTTAAGTTTTCAAACATGGTTTTATATAGATGGACGTGTTTATAAATCGAGAAAATCAGAAATTTAAAAGAAAAAAAGAGAAAGAGAGAGTGTATATATATATATATATATATATATATATATATATTCAAACATATATTGTTAAATATTGTTATACATACAGTAAAGAGAACCTTAAGATATTGGAGGCCATCTACATTAAAACAAAGCAACCCGCACTCAACAAAATTACTTTTCAAACCAGTTACAACATATTACAATGCATTTAAACATATGGTTTTATTGATAACATTTCTTTCTTTTACGTGGTCATGTACGACGTCATACAACCGCATTATGAATTTACAACCTGAGTCTGCTATTCTGCGACTGTTATCATCGTATAGCAAACTTCTATGTAACAGGTTGTCATATTTGATGGTGAACATCTCTGTTGTAATGTCAATATAACCACACTGATGATAGCTAAAGTGAGCTGTAAGTTTAGATCGATGACCAATATAATAAAGAAATATCCAAATGTTGGACAGTTTTGGTCTTTATTTTCTCTTGAAACTAAAGCCATTATACGACGCTTGGAACGGCTCATGATAAAACATAATAGACATTCGTTATCTGTTATATTTAACAATATCTGTTTGAATAATAATATTCTACCCCTATATATATATATATAGGGATAGCCAAAAGTTTCTTTACTCATTTCCAGTAATAATAAATACAAATTTCTAAATGATTTAAAAACAGATAGTAAAAAAGAAGTGGGCGACGGAAGCATGTAAATACTAACGAAAATAAAGAAAATGTAATTGTTATATTGAAATTATAATTGTACAATGATTGAATACAAGTTACGTTATTTAGAAATTTGTGTTTATCCTTATTGGAAATCGGTAAAATACGGCCATCCCTGTATATATATCGTATTGCTTTAACAACGATAAAATGAACATATATACAAGGGGTTGCTGTACATTTGAAAACCCCCACTCTTCTCAAAATATAACTAAATGATTTTTGGAGGAAAGATCTTCTTTCCAGTGTCCACCCATATATAAATACGTGAGCAAAATACATCAACACTCAGTGTCTTTGATGAGCAACCAATCAGAATGTTTCATATGTCAAATGTTCTTCTGTCTTTTCTTTGGCGATATCATAAAAGGATAAAAAAAAACCTTCACATTTGCCATCGTTAAGGAAATGGGTGTTAATCGGTGTTGTTATGAAACGAGTATCACATCAAGACAATGGAAAAGAAGGACAAAAATATATTAAGAATATTTAAATGAAAAAGGAATTAGAGCAAGAGAACAAGCGAGTAAATGTTATTCGTTTTATTTACATATAAACAGCCATTTAATAACTGTCATTGATATGGCCGCTTTTCTAAATGGAAGTGAAATTGTACAGAGAATTTAAAAACCAATGACTATAGGAAGAAGGAAAATGGGTGAGTGGGGGAGAGAGAAAGATAGATAGATAGATAGATAGAGAGAGAGAGAGAGAGTGTGTGTGTGTGTGTGTGTGGGTGTGTCTGTGTGAAAGAAAGAAGCGAATGATAGGAAAGGACCATGAGAAAATTAGAGAAAATGATATTGCTTTATTGTATAAATGTAACCATGGGTTTACCTTGTCTAAACAGATATTTAATCCTTGAAACAGTGGCAAATAATTTGAAAAAGACTGGGGAAGTAATTCCGAAGAATATATTCGTAAGTATGGATATATGCATAGCGTAGTGGTTATCGGCGCGAAAATATGAATCGGCATGCCGAGGTCGTAGCATTTACTTTCGCACAAGTATCTGTTCCTCTCCAGCTATGTGTTAACTAGCAGGGCACACGGGGTTCTTTACTCTTGGCTGGCAACCAGACTAGAAGTAGGACAACATTTCAAAACGTGCGATGGCGGTGGCTAGTCTACCCAGGCAGCGGGATGGGGTTGTTAATGACTAAAACAGTAAAAATGCTGTAATCAGCTTAACCAATCCGGCATCCAACAGTCTGGTCGTTTAAGGTGATCAAAGTAACATTTTTTGGTAAACAAAAATTGTTTCACACATTAGAGGGTGGGTTCTAATATTTCGATGTTTATTCTCATTGTCTATATAAAAGTTTCGAGGCCGGTAGACATCCCTTCAAACTTTGATCTATAGTGTAGTCAAAGCACTTATATTCCTAATGAATTTTCCTTTTCACACTGCGATTATTCACGCGAAGTTCTATAGATTATACTCTTTATTTGTTATGCGTGTCATCTTTCTGATCTTTTCAAAACAGAAATGCGATAAGAAGTTTATGGAGAGAAAATCTAATTATCTCACAGACTTATTATTTTTTGAAAACATCAATCGAAAATTATAATCATTTTTCGAAGAAATGGAATCAGAACTTGTCTATTTAAAATTGGTCGAGATGAAAGTGTTTGGAAAAATGCTCAAAGAAAAACGAGGATTTCAATTTATCTTCACTACGGAATTAATTTTCATTACACTATTTTGTCTATGCTGCAGATTTGAAAATACCCCGAGAAAGCGTGTGTTATCACTCCGAAAATATTATCAGTAAACTGAGATATAGACTGTTTATACCACTTTCGAAAAAAAAAAATCCTGTGGAAAGGCACGCGACGCACTCTCATGGCTCCCTCTCTATTCACATTGACATTCATTGAACCTTACGGAGACCAAACATTGGATGAGAACAGAGTTAGGCGGTGGATAATGTGTTTCAATAGTTACGAGAGTGTTGTGTGGGTCTGCTAGTCTGGTGTAGATTCTTGTGATTCCGGTGGTGATTTCATTGAAAGTCATGTAGCTGAAAACTTGCTCTATCCAACAGTGTTATTGGGATCGTTGTATATGCTGGTAGTTTTCGTGGAAACAAATCGGAAACTCTTTTGTATATAACAAACTAAGAAAACAAATAAATCAATAATAGTATATTCATTCATATTAAATCAATAATTTTTGTCTGATCTTCGCCCCACCTCAAGTGGAGGAACTAATTCTTAATGGGACACAATATATATTCCTAGACAAATCAACTTAAAATTCGAGATCATTTGAACAATAACTGAATTAAATATCTGTCTATATCTCTGAGATGAGGTATTGTGATTACTTGCATTATTTACATTACTCGGACTGTTATCCTCATCTGCATTGGCATATTTAAAACGTTTCGGCCGTTGTACGCTCTGGCCTTCTTCAGGTGATTGGAATTTCGAACCAAAAACTTGGAGAGTTGAGTTAAAGGGAAACTACCGAGACGCCCTTAAGAGGCATGGTACGTGGAACTAGAAATAAAGGGTTCGGTGGACGAAATAAAGGGTTGGGTTCGATATGTACACAGAAACATGTATGTACATATATATAGATTAGAATATTTGCATATAGACGCGCACATATGTGCTCAACTGCTAAAAGTGGTCTTTAACAGGTGTTAAAATGCATATATATGTGTGTGTGTGTACTTACAGATATTCAGTGCAATTCACACTATGTCCCCGTCTTTTCAACAGGAGAAAAGGTTTATCGCCTGTTTCCGGTTTAGGATTGAGTTTCCGGTATCTTCTAATGTCTTCTCATTCTCTTTCACGTCTTAGTGGCATTATTGCCTTGCCAGGGGTGAAATGATAAAAAAACAAAAAAATGCAAATATTTTTCATGAAAATGTGTAGATGTATATGCATAGACACGCACGCACGGAAACATACACACACATATATATATATGTGTATTGAGAGAGAAAGAAAGGGAGAGAAGAATAAAGGGTCTCTCGTTGTGGTATATGTTAGTGGTCTAGTCTGGTAGTGTGGGTGATTTTGCTGTTGAATAAGGAACTTTGATCCTCACTTGGTGTCTCGTATTGTGTCATGTGCCTAAACTATTTGTACCAAAATATTCATGTGTGTGTGATTAAACAATTATTTACATATATAAACATGAACACCCACACGCACGCAAACGTATGTGTACGGGAAGTAAACCTGTGAAGAAAATTAAACTAGTGATGTTTGATTTAGAGACTATTTTGATAAAGCAGGTCGATTGATCTGCAGGAGTGAACGCTGTTAAATCGATATAAGATTTAATTATTCGGAACCTTTTAAAGAATGAGTAATTTAATGGCAAAGGAGAATTCATTTTGGGTTTGAACTTAAGGCAAAAATCATTCAATGTGACTTCGGTTTTTTTAATATGGCACGTACATTCGTGAATCAGTCGAATGTAAGCCCAAATCCATTTACTAAACGTATGGATAAAATAAAGAAAGACATCACAATATCTCCGACAAACGAAACTGACATTTTGTATAAACTGCCTTGATGCATTTAAAAGGTGCATATTTTACAAACAGTAGACTCCTTTTTTTCGCTTTAAAAAAATATATGTGTGATCAAAGAAAAGTTATTGAGTGTGTTGCTGTTGGGGAATTATATGGGCAGATTTACAGATAAAGAAAGTCTTCAGATATTTTTAGTAATTGTCTGTTTGGATTAGACTAAAACCTATGCTCGCAAGTATTTTGGAAAGTGTTTTAACAAATTGTTCGTCCTTGTATTTAGATTTATGTCTGTATTAATCGATGCTCATATCTGTTTCACGAGTCTTTAACAATAATGGCGAAAAGAATAGTCACGTAATCTATAAATAAAAACATTTCCACTCATGAAATATACTAAGAAAGAAAAGTGAGCTGTCACTTTTCATCAGGATGCAATATCTTACTAATGGCCAAGGCTCTGAGGATCTGCTTGATGAAAAGTGCCTAAAAAGAGGAAATCTTGTTGTCATTTCCTGATGTCTGCAATTATAACCTATCCTGGATTTCTTCCCTAATGGCTCCTTTAGTCTGGATCGTTCTTCTTTAAGCCAACTCTCTGTTTAGATCAATTTTCGACGTGAAAAAGTTTTAATGTATATACAAGGTTCAGAAATGTTTAATAAAATCTATGTTCTTATAATATGCCTTAAAGGAATACAAAGAATTGTACTCATAAGTCCAGCTCGCACATTAAGAAAAGCTTTATCTATGCAAAATGTGTGTGATCTTAGTTCGTTTTTGTTGTTTTTTTTTACAAAAAATAATCAGTAGAAAATGTCATAGGGCCATTTCTGACACTAGGTCTCCCCTTGGGACCGAAAGGAAATGTGTATACAACAGAAAGCAAACGAAATAATAATAATAATAATAATAATAATAATAATAATAATAATAATAATTTCAATTATGTGCAATTAATCCTCAAAAAAAAAAAAAAAGAAAGAAAGAAAATATAAGAAACTGAACTGAACAGCAGACAGTATATTAAAATAATAAATATGTTGTGAGATGTTCAGGGCCCTTCTTATATTAAACAAAAGAAGAACCGAGAAAGTCGAATAAGAAATTGAATAAGGAAAGTGAAGCCTTGCACCAAAAAGATGAGCTCTACGCGAAGAGTTAGATGAAGGAAGACGACTCGTAATTAGTGATGATTATATTAACAATGTACTTGAGAATAAACAAACCAGCATAATGATAAGCTAATTACGAGAGCTAAAAGATGCAATAGAAAATAAAAAGTGGAGGAATAGAGAAGCAAGAATCACCAAAACTAGAAGGAAAAATATAAGAAAAGCAATTGTACAGTCTTTCAGAAAATAAATAGCAGATAAAACGTCGAGGAAAACTGAAGAAAGAAATTGAATCACTATTAATAACAGCACAGAACAATGACGTAAGAATCAATTATAAAATTGAAATTGAAGCTTTAATCAACAAGAAGGTTGTTGATCACCTCAATAGAGACAATCTCTTGAGCGACAAGCAGTACGGATTTCGATAAGCTCTGTACATTGCTGATATTTTAAGTGTCATTACCACCAGAATCAATGAGGCACTAGACAAGAAATACATCTCAAGTAGGATAGCATTAAATATTTCAAAGACTTTTGAGAAAGTTGTGCACAAGCACTCAAGTTATGGAATCACCGGAAGAGTGTTCTCAATTATCAAGTGCTTCCTAAATGGAAGGTTCCTGAAGGTTAACGGTCAGTCCACCGAAGCACAAGCTTTCCCAAGGGTTCACTTATCGGTCTAATCCTTTTTCTACTTTACATAAATGACCTGCTTAAGAGTATAGTTCGATCATTTGTGAATATCTATGCTGATTATAAGACGGTATATGGATGCACCTTCACAATTCTAGATGACAGCTGATCTCCCATCTGGCCTAACGTCAACATTCAATACTTTGAAAACCAAACTAGTGTCGTTCAATCCTCACCGAGCAGACCCTGAATTTTCACCGATTGCGATAAACGAGCGTTCTCTCAGGGAGATCCCGTGTCTTGAGCACCTATTGGTATTTAAACTCAACCCCTGCCACAAGAAGAACTCATACACACGAATCTAAAGATGCTGTAAAAAGGTTCTCTGTACCGCTCCAGTAAGTAACTGGTCCCACTTGCTATCCTTTACCTTTACAAGGGTTAAATCAGGCCGAAAATGGTGTACTACTGCCATATATGCCCAGTCTTCGCGTCCTTGTGGGTGATGAATTATTTTCTACTCTACAACGCCTTCCCCACACACGAAACGTCGCAAGCCACTAGCTGCTCTATCGCTATTTCCATGGAAAATGTTCAAACGAACTTCATTCCTTACATCCGCCAGTTGTAACCTTCATGGTTAAGAACAGTCATACCCACGCGCATTGTGGTGAACCATCCTCATTCCCTTCATATACTCTTGGTGAGATGTAAGCTCCACTCGAATAGCTGCTTTGTAGCACCAACTCTTAAAATGATGCTTCCCTGACTATTAAAATCTTAACCTGTTCAAGTCTAGAGTTGTTATCTTCCTCACATATCTCCATAAACTGTGCTTTTTACTCTGTAACCCTCTACCTCAAGTGGCTTTTTGGCCTTGTACTAGGTGAATATAATTGTAAAAAATGGCGAATACTGTGTTGAGAGAGATGAGTGGTAATCGATCTCTTAACAAGCGAATGCAGTAAATTATCCCCAAAAGAATAGAAATATTGGCAGGAGTGGGAATAGCCATCCACAGGAAACTGTGCAAACAAGGAAGGTATGTCGATCGAAACAAACAGTATATGCACAGACTAGAATCCGTCTTAAGGAAAAAAGATTAAAAACTGTAAGATATAAACTGTTTATCTAATCTTGGAGGCCAGAAGATAAGTTAATGTAAACAAGGAGAAAAAAATTATCAGTGGACTTCGCTGTTCCCGCGGCCCACGTAAGAAAATTGAAAATCTGGACAAATATCCCAGAGAAGTGATTAAATTATGTAACATGAAGCTGGCAGTCATGCCCATCGTTGTCAGAACGCTTGGAACAACTCCAAAGAAGCCAATAAAAATTAGCTGGAGCTACGTGGAGGAACCGCGAGAATGGCTTCTTCTTCTTCTTCTTCTTCTTCTTCTTCTTCTTCTTCTTCTTCTTCCATGTGCTGTATCTCTTCAGGACGTGGACGATCATCGCTCTCCGAAGCTTCTTGCCATTTTGTAAGGTTTGCCTTTTAGCTATTTATCCTAATCTCTGTTCTACCAACCATTTACACAAGCTCGTTAAGTAGGTTATTCGTTGCTTTCCTCTGTCCCTCTTGTCTTCATTATGTCCTGTGAATGTCAAATTCTCCAAACCCTCTTTCCTCATTATGTGCTCGAGAAATTTCGACTGCCTCTTTCTTTATCATTCTACGTATAAGGATTTTCTTGTTTCCATTTTCCCTAAACCTTACTTGTTACTCACCTATTCAGTCCATGATATTGTCAGCATCTTTCTGCTGCCTCAAGTATCTTTTTCATCTCTCATATAGGAGGACCGACATTGCATAATAGTTCAGTATTTTTTGTTTCTGACGAAATTTTCCTGTTTATTAAATACATTGCTTAACTTCTATTCCAGTTTACTATTCCAGTACGCCTTCTTATTTCTGTGTGGCATTTTCCGTCCTCTCTTAAAACAATTCCTGGATATTTACATTTGTGTACTTCCTTGATTTTGTTGTCTTAAATTCGTTTGCATCTTGGGCTATTCCCTTTGCAAGCAAGCATCTGAAATTCTGAGGAGCGTGCTGCAGTTTTAAGTAGAGTTACCGTCGCTAGATCTCTGGTGATGACCACTAGGGAACCCGATGCAGACATGGAAATGTAGGAAACAATAACAACAACAATAATTGGAATAGAAACTGAGAGACTGTGGAAAAATGATGACAACTGCTTCTTTAGATCAAATTTCACTCACTTGAAAAATGCTGGAAACGACCTACTTCTTCTTTTATTGAACTAATCTAGTTTGATTTCGTATCCTTGTTTATTCAAGTATTCTTCACTAGGATTTCTTTAAGGGCTTGATCGACTATAAATTTCATCCTCCAAGTCATACGCTATAATTTCTGAAGTTCTGGAATAATAATAAGTTATTTTTATTCTTCTGTTTCAGACTTAGTCGCCTCCACAGAAGAATGTTGAGAATTCCATGAATGTGTACGCAATGCAGTAGTCTTAAAGAAAAATGGAAACAAAAAGATCAATTATACAAACAACAAACAATCAGAAACAGACGGCTATTTCTGGGACATATAAGGAAGGAAGGAAGAATTGGAGAATTTGACACTCACAGGGTATATCGAAGACAAAAGAACAGGGGAAGGCAAGTGGATCACAGACCTGACGAATTTGGAAGGATGGATGGATGAACGGCAGGAGGTCTGGCAAATGGAGACGCGTTACTAATAGTTACATGGGAACATGGCTGAGTGGTTAGAACGTTCGCATTCTGACCATGAGACCTGGGTTCGAATCTCACTATTGTCGATTTGTCAGGGAGGTGACTTCCTGATGTTATCGGACTGGAGGGGTCGTTCTCAGCGTTGGAAAGTACCTGAAAACCAACCTTACAGCGGGTTGACCCAAGCCTTGTGATTGAAATTGGGTAGACGGAACCCTTGGGGTCCGCTGATAGCTGTGCTAGCACGAAGTCACAAGTCATTGTGACCGAGGGATTGAGCGTGCTAGCCTTATTCAAATTGTTGATCATGCTAGATAACACGCTGTTTCCCAGAAACTGTAACTAAGGTCTGCTCAGTATAGTTGCAGTATAAACCACAGGTGGGCTCTGTGGGTGTTGAATAAACACAAATGTGTCCGAGCAAGCGTCTGCGATAGGGATTGGCAAGCTTCCCTAGCAGACGGGTACCCTCGAATACGAGTGGTCAGCTATACTAATAGTTACAAGGGATAGGAGAGCCATGATGGTGAGCCATGATCGCCCACGTCCTGAAAGGACACGATCCTTAGAATAAGATGGGCCTTACAATATATTTGGCATCGATGTAGTCAAAGTATAATAATACAATGAATAAAAATGCGTTACATTAAATTATCGCTTATGTGTGTTGATTACGTATGACTCGATTTCACAGGAATGACATATTTAGGTGTGACTTAGTGTGATCAAAACTTAATGGGCAAGATATTAAGCCTATGACGAAAATCAAAATGCCCACAATGATTCTAGGAACAGGTTTATGTAGGCTTGTATACTTGAATTTATATAATCTGATTTCCTGCTAGAATAGGTAAAGATAACTAATGAACTCAATACGTATCATTTTATATTCAGAAACCAACTGAAAACAAAACCAGAATATCTACAAGTTCATTACGACTATTGTTATAAAATATATTATTTATTAATGAGGAAAATTAGCATTCTGCGACTTTGTATTGAATGGAAGTTTCTTTTTTAATCTAAAAGCATAAAAAGCCCATTGCACGGATTATTCAATCTAACAATCAGAATAATATATAAAATTGATGAGGTGTCATTCCAGCAACAATTTTCGGCAAAATTCCGGTAATAAGAGTTAAAAAATTTAGTGATGAATTCGTTGTTATCACAATACCGACATTTATAATATTTATTATATACTCCTGTATCTATCATAATTTATTCGTGTATATTTGAATGTGCGCACACACATATACACGCGTTCACTAATGTGTGCGCAGAGATTTTTCAAGCGTAGCTTAGATGTGACACAAGGCCGAAAGTATGGGGCATCCAGTGAGGATCGAACTCACTTTTCAGTAGTAACTGATCTAGCAAGAGAAGCGTGCTAACCATTACACCACGCCGAGCGTGCGTGTATGTCTAAATCTTTGCCTCTATCTAGCAGTTTACTTTTGTCTTTATCTATCTATCTATCTATCTATCTATCGGTCGATCGATCGATAGATCTCACTCTGCGTTGGTTAGTATGCATATCAATATCTTGGTTTTTCCTTTTTTGTAAATTTTCGGAGGAAATTTTTGGTGAGAATAAAGCTCATATTCTTTGTACAAAGAGTTCAAAGGCATATGTTTCTTTTCTGAAATGGACGTACATAAATATACTACAGATTATTTAAAGTAAAGTTTCTGGCTGAAAGAATAGTTCGATAGCAAAATATTAAATAATCTCCATATTAATATTTTTAGCGTCCAATTCAAGCACAGAAACACTCTCACTTTATCACTCACTCACGCGTGCCCCCCTATATATATATATATATATATATATATATATATATATATATAGAGAGAGAGAGAGAGAGAGAGAGAGAGAGATTATGTGGGCAAAGGAATCAACACTGTATGGTGACTATCAAGGTCAAGCTTCAGTGCTATCGCACTTGCACTATAAATATAGAAATATTTGGGCAATAAACACACAAACACACTCATATACACACATACATACACCCGCACACACATATACATACACGCGTATATGAATACACGAATGTAAAAATATTGAATTAAGTCAAAACAAATGTTTCCATCATTTATTTTTTAAAAACAGTTTACAACTGTATATTTACACCATATTTGAAGTGCATCAGGAACTTCTACACACGACTAATTATTCAAAATGTATATATTTAAGATTTCATACACACATGGTATGTATGTAGTGTATAAAATGGTTGTTGCTGATTAATAGTGGAATTGCACTACACAAATAATACTCAGAGGTTATCAATTCTCTAAAGATATTGTAGGGGAAAAAGCGGCAATTTTCAAGATGGCAGCCAAGTTTCTACGAGCCTAGGACACGCCCTGACTCTGAAATGGAATACCACAATTGAGAAGGAAAGAATCTATGATGAGAAATAGATTTAGAAAGGTGAGATATTTGTGTTTATTTTGGCATATATTGTGTATTTCTAGAATTAAATATGTTGTAATTAATGAAAAACAGGCATTACCTTTTAACTGATCATTGTACATATTCCCGTTATCTATTAAGTGGAATAGAAGGAGACACGTCTGTATTCAAGGCATGAATATATTAATGCGTGAGAAAAAATAAATCTTCCTTCCAATAAAGAGAATAACTAACATGAAATAAAAAGTAAGAATAAAAGGTAAGTTAAACATTTAATTTCTGAAATAATTTTTGGAAACTCAAACCAAGGTGTGCAGGAAGATGTGTATAACGACTTTGTATATAAAGGGTTTCATGCAATTCGCTTGAGGAAAAAAGATATGACACAACGTAGGCTGACTCGAATTCACACATCATAGATAAATATTTTTTTTATGTTGTTTATTCGTGATTCATGCATAAACATATATAATATATATATTATATGAGTGTGTGTGTTTCTTTTTTCTATCATTCATATATATATATATATATATATATATATATATATATATATATATATATATATATATACTAGCAGTAGAGCCCGGCGTTGCCCGGGGATGTAACAGTAAGAGGAAGATCAAGTATCGACCATCATAAAGACTGAAAAAATAAAATTGACAAAGATTATTGTTTAAGGTTGATGGACACGCATGTCTTAATTAGTTTTTTTTTTTTTTTTTTTTTGAATTGGTCAAACACAAACTCAAGACAAAAAACATTGTTTTCAATCGTTATGAGTCTACCGATTGAATAGAATTTTATTATAAACAATTGTCTTGTAAATGGAATTTTTAAAGCATTCTGAATGTAAAAATAAAGAAAAAAGTGTGCAAGACAATAAGAAACACTACCTGCCAAAAAGTGAAGTTTTGTTGAAATCGGTTGAAAAATGTAGGAAATCCTATCCCATATATAAACGAACACACACACACACACACACACACACACACACACACACACACACACACACACACACACGCACACACAAATAACCTAGGTTTTATAAGTATAACTCGATATGAGTTGTCCCCCTTTCATTCTGGCGACAGATGTCTCTTAATTGTGTTTTCAAATTGATTTCGTGCAAAAACAATTGTGTTTTTCCAATTTTTGGTACTGTCAGAACCACCGCAGGGTAATTTTACGTAGTCCTGTGAAGTTTTGTTGAAATCAGTTGAAAAATGTAGGAAATCCGACCCAATATATAAACGTACAGACAGACAGACACACACACACACACACACACACACACACACACACACACACACACACACACACACACACACACAAAAAGAACCTGGGTTTTATAATAAGTAAGATATATATATATATGCACACACACATATATATATAAATATATATATATATATATATATATATATATATATATATATATATATATATATATATATATATATATATAATATATATATATGTATATATATAAATATATATATGTAATAGTAAAAAAATGCATTCATTAAAAAGGAAGTGAAAAACAAATAATAGTTTTAGCAAAATGCATTCATTAAAATATGTATATGATTTAGGTCTGGCTAATGAATGAAAACAAAATGCCTTAGTTTTGAAAGGCGGATATTTGCTAAAGTTTAATTTCACTCATTTAAAATATATATGTATATGACTTTAACTAAAATTGCTAATGAATATATAATATATATATATATAATTATTTTTTATAAAAATTAAAGGCGGATATTTAAGATCACTAAAAATTTTTTGTTTCAACACATTCATCCAATGAAGATGTTGAAAATAAAATAAATGGTTTTAAAAAAGTTTCAAAATTAACGATCCTATATATATATATATTGTTATATAAGCTATATATATATATATATATATATATAATACTTATGTGTATGCATGAGAAATGTTTTAAATCCGTTGATATTCTTCGGAAGACTGTTCTAAGCCTCTTTCAGAGAAATCATTTTTTTTATTATTTGTAAGACACGTTCAAAGAATGATATTTGAGAAAGGATTCTTTGCGTAAATTTTACTAATTCATCTATTTCCATACATATATATAATATATATGTATGTGCATACATACATCCTTATTGTATATATTGAATATATAGTTTATATCCTCATATGTGCCTACATGTACGTGTTTTTCTGAGTTTTAAAGCGCGAACGAAATCTGAAATGATGATTTGCATTTAGGTTTGCTCCCTTTTTCTATACATTGATTTTGCTACTCACATATTCACCCTTCCTTTATCCTCCAAGGAATAGACTGATACTATTTATTTAATATCCTTATAAAAGACATAAAAAACTACAGGTTTCTGAAGAAAGTTTTAATCTATCTTAGCAGTTGAGGTAAAAGTATTTTCTTTCAAACTTTTCTTACCTTCACGTCTGCATTTCCTATTGTAAAACTTGAGCAAAAGAAAATACTGATTTTTAAACTAGAGCCATAAATTTAATGAAATTGTTTGTTTCCAATATAACGCTTTAGATAACATAAAGTATATGTTATGAATTAGTAAAGATTTGGTTGAACCAACGTCACAATGTATTAAGAAAATGAAGATAAACTATAGAAATATTTGGAAAAAATGCGCAGAATTAGCAAAGGTTGCAAAGCAAAATTCATAATTCTACTTGAATTCCTATCATGGCTATTTATGCCTTTTTTTATTCTTACCCTCGTCTTATCTGCATTTGTTGACAAAATTTACTAGCATGTGACGATGTCATTCATTGAAAAAAGTGGTGATTACACAGACAACCTTCCCTTCCATAATTACATTCTCAGGCCAGGACGAACAAGCCATTGCAGTCATTTTCTTATCGGCTGAAGTGTCCAGGATTTCGTGCAATTCCAATATTGTCACTTGGAATAGAATTGAAAATGAGACAGTTCAAATTTTAATTGTTTTTTGCTTTTACTTCGACTTATTACCGTATTACGTTAAAAAGAGACGTATTAAATTTAGACGCCACGCTTTAGTTAAAAGACTTAAATCTTCAGAGGCATAGAAGATTTGTTTACCAAAAAACATTGAAAAGGAATAATGAAATAATTTTCTTCTTAACAGGGACGATGAAAGGATTTTCTTAACAGCGACGATGAAAGAAGTTTCTCTTAACAGGGACGGTGAAAGAATTTGCTTCTTAAAATGGATGGTGAAAGGATTTTCTTCTAAACAAGGACAATGAAAGGATTTTCTTCTTAATATGGATGGTGAAAGAATTTGTTTCTTAACAGGGACGATGAAAGTATTTTCTTCTTAACATCAATGGTGAAATGATTTTCTTCTTAACAGCGACGATGAAAAAATTTTTTTTCTTAATAGGGATGGTGAAAGCATTTTCTTCTAAACAAGAACGATGAAAGAATTTTCTTCTTTACATAGATGGTGAAAGAATTTGCTTCTTAACAGGGACAATGAAAGGATTTTTTTTCTTAACAGGGATGTTGAAAGGATTTTCTTCTTAAAATGTATGGTGGAAGGAATTTCTTCCTAACAGGGAATGTGAAAGGACTTTCTTTTTAACAGGAATAGTGAAAAAATTTTCTACTTGAATGCGATGTGACTTCCTTTCACTATTTCTTCTCACCATTCCAAATTATATTTTTACTGTTTGTCGTTTAATTGTTTGCTTTAATTATTCGTTGTAAATATACCATGTATCAAATTCAATTGTACTGAAGATATGGTAAAATATCTCCTTTATTTTGTTATATTCTTTGTTGGAGAAGTATACAACGGAACAGCAAAATAACAATAATAATAACAACAATAAGAATACTACTACTAATACTACTAGTACTAATGCTACTACTACTACTACTACTACTACTACTAATAATAATAATAATAATCTTCATTTACCAGAATTCACGATTTTGACAATTATTTTATTTGATTAAGAGTATTTTCTGTACAACAATATCTGTCTTTAAAAATCATCACAAAATATAGAGAATGATTTTGATATATTAACTTTTCGAAACATTTATTTCTGTTATACAGCAGTCAGACCTTTGAAAGCTTTTGGTTAATCCTTCATGTTCTTCAATAAAATAACCAAAGACTAAAATGGTAGAACAGAAAGAATAATCATAAAAAAAAATTAAGCAATATTTTCTTGTTTGTAAATCGAATTTTGATAGCTATTACATCGATCCTTGAACAAAACATGTAAACGTTAATTCATTTGTGAAAGAAATCACTTTCAGATATGTAAACATTGTTTAAGTATAATCGAAAATTTTATTATTACTTATCCTAATTGTATTAAAATATAATTAGGTATAATGTTATTCTGTAAGTATAAAATAAGAATCTGAAAAAGTTTTTAGGTAATACGAAATTATTGTAATAGTGATGATAGCAGATATTCTGTTGATAGCCAATGTGTTTTATGATGGTTTGATGAATTGAAGACTTAAATGCATATTTACTTATTCTGTTATTTCCAGAAGTGTACGTATGCACACATTGACAACCCCAAAAGCAAAACAACAAATCGAAAAAACATGCAGATTAGAAAAGAAAACATGAATTAAAATTGTGCTCTCACATAATTAAACTAATTCAAATCATGTGAATTAAAAAAAAACTGCTGTTACATATGAAGGCGGTAATCACCACAGGAAGAGGACCATTTTAAGACTCATTTGTGAATTACGATATCAAGCATTTTCTGTACATGACATTTTTATAGAGTGAAGAACGACGTTGTACTTGGCCAATGCCACTTTTAAAGCAAGAACAGTATGTAGTCGAAAAGAAGAACCAGACGACATCATTGGATACTGTAAAGCCGCAGGTGTCACATCAAATATTTCCTACATATATATATACATATATACATACCAAACTTCACGACATACGGAAAATAGAATCGGTATGCAGAGTTCAAATTACGACCGAATTAGGTACGTTCATTTTAGCACAAATACCCCTGTGAAAGTTAAGGATTCATCTCTCATCTATCGATTAAATAGCAGCGCAAATTGGCATCTCTAGTCTTGGTTGGTAACTAGTTTAGGAGGAACTCTGAATTTCAAACTGATTGGGCGTTTGGCTGGCAATTCCAATTTGCACAAATATACTTGCAGCAACGCAGATTCTATTAAGGATGTGGTACTATACTTCCCAGGGGAGTCGAAAGGAGAAGAAAGACTAGATCTCTGTTAGTTGATACATCAATTTAGTCATGCGATTAAAATGTTTTCCTGTATTTATTGTACATTCAAAGGAATAGAATGAACCCATTAGAGAGGGCGTTGGTTTAGCAAGCTAACCTTTAACCTATACTGGCTTTTTTTTAAAAATTTATGACTTACTAATATGTTTCTTACAAAATGATTAATGCTACTAGCAATAATCAATGGCATATGATTAATTCTAATCATTCAATATAGTTTGGTTGTAATGTAGAGCCATTATTTTGAGCAAATTAAGTTAAGCATTTTCTTTTAATAAAATTCGAACTCGCTACTATTTTGTGTGTATCACTGTTATTCGCTAGAAGGTGTTTAACAGGGTTTGGCATGCTGGCCTTCTAAGTAAGCTTCAGGGATACGATATTACAGGACGCTTATTTGATTTAATCCAATAATTCCTGTCTAACCGTGAAATGAAGTTTATCCTGAACGGGTTCTCTTCCAGTTCCTTCCGTACGAACGCTGGTGCTCCTCAAGGCTCTATCTTTGGTCCTAAACTGTTTCTAATTTTCAATGATCTTCCTGATATCATCAGTTCTTAAATTCTCTACTATTTACTCCTGCCTCAATAGTAAATCCGGCATTCCTGACAAAGTTAACCTGGGCGTTGGTCTCGAAATTGACCCCCAATTTCTAATTGACTGGGACAGAAAATGGCTTGTAAATTTTAATGCATCCAAAACGAAACTGCTATCATTTACTCACCATAGAGAAACTTCCCTGCATCCTATCAGCATGGTTAGTGCTCAACTCTACCAGAGCGCCTCACTACGCCTTCTTAGTCTGATGTTCTCCACTAACCTGAGGTGGAACTACTACTTTGAATCAATTGCTGCATCTACTGTATTTGCATTTGTTCTGTATGTCACGCCAGAAGGTTTTTCTCGTCTGAGTCCATTCTTCACATTTTCAAATCTACCATTCGCCCATGCATGGAACACTGTTGCCATATATGGTCAGGTGACCTCGCTGTTCATCTCGAGGTTCTCAACAAAATCCAAAATGGATATGAAATGTTATCGGTCCTGACTTAGGGTCTCGACTCCAGTCACTTTCTCACTGACGTAATGTGGCTTCCCTCTGTCTTTTCTATAAATATTTTCATGGCAACTGCTCTGACGAGTTATCTTTACTGGTGCTCTGACTGCATGAATTTAAGCGTGCTACTTTTACTGACGAAACAGTTAAATGTAACCGCCTCTTCTACTTCAACAGCTTCTTCTCTTGCACTTCCCGGCAGCGGAATTCCCTTCCTTTTAATTGCTTCCCTATAATCTTCAAAAAAGAAACTTTTTTTAAAAATAATCAGAAGCCATCTAAACCTATCCACATATGCACACTCACAATCTCATATTATTTTTTCAAAATAATATTCCAAGTATCTGATATTCATAGACGCAGGTTAGCTATTACGAGGAAGATAAGATCTTGCAACAGCTAACCTGTGACTACGAATATCAGATACTTGTAAAATCTATATTTTTATGAATTAGAGATAATCGCATAATTAAGTTGCATATTACTTGTGCAACCAATATTTTATTTACATAAAAAAATCTAAACTACCACTCGCAGATTATGCGCCTAACACATTGTACAGGTTTATATATATATATATATATATATATATATATATATATATATATGGAAAAATGTTTCAGTGAAATTATATTTGATTACACGTTTCGCCTTTCTAGACTACATCAGATTCCAAAACTAAAGAAAGAAATGTATGTGTGCGTGTGTGTGTGTGCGCATGTGTATTTATGTATATGCTTAAATAATGAATCATTAGCACTTTTCCCCTAAACTGGCGTTTCTCGTGATGAAAGATAAGATTGAACAAAATCTTAGTGCAATTTGCATGTTTAATAATTCCTCATATAGATAAGAAAAAATCAGGTGGTTGGAAGCAGTTTTGTCAACTTGGCGTATTTTTTTTTCAATAAGAATGTTAATTTTGAATGTATTCTTAATTTTCTTCAATGCAAAGATTTATTCTTTTTAAATTTTACCCAACGTAATTTACAGTTATGCTTCAGAAAAAGGTTAAAGTCTTTTTGAGAGCAAAACTTTGTTCAGTTAAACCAATGCTTGAATGATTTACCACAGAAAAAGAGGCAAAATTTAGAACTTCTGTTGAAAAGAACTTATTAGTTCTTGTTTGGAACAAAAGAGCAAACACATATCCAAAATTAATGAGATAATCAATTTACTTACTGAAATGTTGAAAATACACATAATATTTACGATAGGGTGTTGAAAAGTTTTCAGTTTGATCCATTTCTAAAAAACAGTATTTTAATGATCACACATCAGAATATTGATTTTGGGAAGTGAATCGTGACGAAAATCTTCCAACGTGTCAGAGTGTGCACACGTGAGTGTAAATAAAAAGGATGAAAGTTACGTGTTGAGCTTTCTGGTGAGCTTCTCCTGGTGTCGTTTTAATGAATGTCACTTAAAAACTGTAAAGTCATCTTTGCGAAATTGTGAATAATCCGAGTACTGTTGACCATTGTTATTTTCATTACATATATCATGATCGAATGTTGAATGCTTAGAACGTTTGCATTCCGACCATGAGACCTGCGTTCGAATTTCGCCATGTTCGATCTGTGTGGACGTGACTTCTTGACAATATCGAAGAAACAATCCCAGTGTGTCGCACCACAGGGAAGTGTTTGAAAACGATGATACGGGTTGACACAAGCTTTGTAAGTGAAGTTGAGTAGACGGAAATGATTGGATGGTTATGCAAGCGGGATATCACAAGTCATCATGAACTAGACTTCGTATGCACAGGCCTTGTGTAGCTATAGATGAAGCCAAAGTATGCCCCCTCTCCGAGAAGCTGACCACTAAGCATAGTCTCAGTATAAATAGCAGGTTGGCTGTATGTGTGTGTTGAACACTGGCGTTACTGAACAGGCGTCTGCCACAGGGATTTGCTAGCCACTCTGAGGATCGAAATAGTTTTGAGATTAATTTTTAACCCTCGTTCCACGGGATACATTCGTAGAGGTACTTAAATTTTTTCGTATAAAAGTTTTGTTTATTGTTGGACCATATATTACGAAGAGTATCAAAAAAGGAATTAAAAAAGAACATAAAAATAATGGTTTGTCAGATTTTGAGAAGTGTGTCAGGCCGAAAACGTTTCATCACCCCCCCATCGTAATGTCACTAACGAATTCGGTATTTTGCAAACAAAAAAAATATTTTTTATGTAATTCGGTAACAGAATTTTACAAATATCGTATCGTTTAAGTATTGGGTAATTTTTCAATAAATTGAACAGCATTGGTTCGTAATAATTGAAAACTATGTGAAAACTATTTAATTTATTTTATGTAAAGCCCCTTGCATATGCTCCACCACAAACACACACACACACACAGAGAGAGAGAGAGAGAGAGAGAGAGAGAGAGTGCCTGCTTGACGTACAAACGTAAAATTATTGTAACAGGATAACATTTCATTTCTGTTTTGAAATCAGACCCTAAAAACAATTTACAAAAAATGCATGTAAATATGATTCAAGTAAGAAACCGATAATTTTTCAACAAAATTTTGAAGTGAGTTACATAATAAATATCTAAGTTAACGAAAATCAATTCTTGATGGAAAAAAGAATGTATTATTTTTGAAAACGACATTTATTGTTTTCAATTCATATTTAGAAATCAATAATTAAATTATTAATTTAAAATATAAAATGAATTAATTTACAATTTTGCAAGAGAAAAAGTTTTTTTTTTCTTTTTTTTTTCACGAGCATCATTTCAACTTTCAAGATTTGAATCTCTAGTGCTTGATTATAAACACTTCAAGCCAGCTTCAGGAAATGCGAGAAGAGCACTTGGGCTTTGAAATTTGATATTCCCAATGTTCTTTTCTAGAATGCCTTTTTTGTCTCAAACAAAAAGCTTTATTTTTTATATTCAGCACTTACTCTCACAAATATAACTTTCAAATATATATATATATATATATATATATATATATATATATATATATATATATATATATATAAGCAAGTGTAAATGGATATAAATCCGACAGAATGAAATTTGAAAAAAAATAAAATGTAGTTAAAATGAAAAAGAATGTGGATTTCCGGTTTAATAAACCATTTTCAAGACAATATTCATCAAAAATACAATTCAGTTCAATCAACAAATGGATAAAAACATTTATTCAGAACAGATAACTGAAAATTTTTTTTTTTTTTTTTTCATTTTCAGTTATCTGTTCTGAATAAGACTTGTGTTTTTATGTCCATCGTATTTGTCATATTGAACTGAATTGTATTTTGATGAATATTGTCTTGAAAATGGTTTATTAAACCGAAACGTCAGACGTCGACATTTCTTTTCATTTTAACTACATTTAAGGATTTTGTTTGTTTTTTTCAAAATTTCTTCATATATATATATATATATATATATATATATACAAATGTATAAGAACAAAGAATCAAATTGCAACGTTCAAAACATTAATTTAAAAACAGAGCTCAGTACAAGAGTATATATATATATATATATATATATATATATATATATATATTAACGAAGCTTTAAATAATACTAATGAAAGCATGTTAATACAATTGAATAAGAATTTAAGGAACCTTTCGGCCAACCCCATCGTTGCCATTTTTTTATTAATACAGACAAGAACAACGAAAACAATATTCTTCGACTCTATCAAACCCCTAGTTTAAGAGAGTAAGAAAATACACTGCCTCATTAAAAGCAGATCCGGTGCAAGGGTCTCGTGCGTCCCCAATCTACGATAAAGGGGCCCCTACTCTATTACCTCTCAATTTTGTAAGGTAATATTCATATAAAATACATTTTTTTGTAATCTAATTATGTACGTTAATGAAGCGTATGCAACACAGGTGAACAATTCAACTAGAAAAATTGAAAATAAATACGATGTCTCTAAATGCAAATTAGAGACATTCCATCTTAACAATGGTTTGCAGCAATTTTAAAAATCAATTTAAGATTTTTCTTAATAAAGTTGAATAATTTTAACACATTTAACATTATGGATAAAAAATAATGAATTTTATATTTTTTCGAGATTTCACATGAGTAAAAATTCACGAATGTGGATAAAAATGACCCGAAATGACGTCAAAATTCGAAAATTATTTCATAGTCCTGGTATTGATGTAGTGGGGTTTTATCTGGACTGGAACAGATGATTTTTTAGTAAATACTTATGGTGGGCGGCGCTCGCCTCCTCCAGAAAGTACGGCCCTGATATTGTTGTAGTGGGTTTTTTATTTTGACCCCCATAGTTAATAATACTTTTAAAAAATATTTGGGAAGGTGGTCTAGCCCCTAAGCACCCCTTCTGCAAGTACGACCTGGTATTTTTGTAGTGGGGTTTTATCTGGACAATTTTCAGTTATTTAAAAATGCTGGAAAGGGGCTTAGCTCCCAAATCCACACTCCAGAATTGCCCCAAATCAATTTTGAATCAACTTTTATTTCATAGCGAATTTTCCTAAATTCATATATCCTGAGAGAATATACTGAGTATAGTTAATTAAATATAATGCTCACTGAATATTATATACCAACTTAATACACATTAAATGAATTTATTCACTCCGATTAGCTCAGCACAAAATCCCAAGTGTATAGTCATCAGAGTGGATCGGACGCATTAATCTATAAAATGAGCTTGCTAACCATTGTCTCAGGATGTACACTAGCAGATCTGCCCAGAAACGTTTCCCTTCCCTCAATTTTGAATATCTTGAGAAACGTTTGCGGGGGCTTGACGCAATTTGGCATCAATACAGAGAGAAACGACAGGATATACACGTACAAAACTCTTCCTTGGGTTTATTCACCTAGAAATGAGCTTGTGTACTGTATCGTCTCATTCACAACGACCAAGACGTTGATTTATAATGTGTTGGTGACACAATTTTCCATCACCCATATGTCACCACCCACCGCACCCCTGCAACTCCAGATATGTTTCCTTGAACAACTTTTCACTTTTTAACATCCCCGTTGAAATGATGTGGATGACATTAGGGCAGAACGCAACGCCGCAGCTGATATGTAACCCAGAAATAAAACTTTGTAGATTGTATTCGAAAGTGGAAATTACGCAAGAAATGTAGTATAAAGACTTGAGAAGAACAATACTAAGCGAACTAAAGGCGACTGGCATTGCAGTCGCTAACATTTTCTCGTCAATACTCAATGTTTGGATAATTTCCAGACAGACTGCGGATGCGAACATAATTTATCAGCAACCCGATTTCATACATGGACAGAGATGAAAGCATTTACGATCTGTTCCCTTCTGTCTAAAACATTTTACCAATCTAAGCATTTATGAAAATATTTCCTTTTTCATTTGATAATGCCTGATCGGCTAAAATGCATAACAAGCATAAGACAGACGGCACATCTGGAGTTAATTTAGTATTGAAAAAAGGAAAAGTTAAAAGCATTTAGACGGAACTTGATCCTTTGATAGGAAACGTAGAAAAGGATTTGTAGCTATGCAGAACAACTGTTTGCCCGAGGAGATTCAAACAAATGACGCGGTCTGAAGAAGTGCTTTTGAATGACGAAACATCTAACGTCAAGTTTTCTCCATTTTGTCATCCATTTATCAACCAAAAATTACATTGTAATCCTAATTAATGAACGAATTACAATTAATTTAAAGAATTTTGACATAGAATAGACAATGGTAATAAAAATAAATAATTATGAGACATCGTATTTCTATATAATGTCTCTTTATTTGTCTACAATTATAAATCAGTTAGATAAAAAAAACATGTTAAAGATCGCTGGACAATGGCAATTATATTTCGACAGTACAAATGTGTCTATCTGATATATATATATATATATATATATATATATATATATATATATATATATATATATATGTGTGTGTGCATGTAAATGCAATTCCAATTAAATACAGGTTAAAGTTGAATCTTCTTTTATGTGCCGTATCCCTTCAGGACGAGGGTGATCATGGCTCTTCACTTCACCCTATCCCTTGTAGTTCTCAATATGTTTTGTCCTTTTGCTACTTTTCCCAAACCCTGTTCTGCCATCGACTTGCTTAAGGCCGCTAGTTATAACACGTGTTGCTTTCCCTGGTCTCTCTTTCCCTCTATCCGTCCTCTTTCAGATTCCCCAAGCCCTCGTTTCTCAATACGTGTCCCAAAAATGTCAGCTGCCTCTTCCTGATGTTTAGTATAAGCTTCCTCCTTTTGCATCCTCTCCAAAACATCATCGTTGCTCACGTGTTCGGTTCATGGTATCCTTAGCCTAGTGTGACTCTAATGTAATCCCTCGATAATCGCGTATTGTTTTAATAGAGAATAATGGTACTTATACAAAGTTAAAACTTAATAATTTTATTCTATTCTTCCACATTACTACCTCTGATCCACAAAACTTTTACGCATTGGGGGGGCTCTTTACACACACACACACACACACACACACACACACACATATATATATAGAGAGATATAGATATATATATATATGAAAATATATATATATGAAGAAATATAGTTTTAAGGTTTGCTATATTTATGGAATAAAAGGCTCAATATCAGAGATAAAAGTGAACATTGAAGTTAACACTCAGAGGCGACAGGCTGTTTCATGCTAGACGCAATCGTCAGGCCGCCTGATATATATATATATATATATATATATATATATATATATATATATATATATATCAGAAATATCATGGCAAATAACACACATAATGACTTTGTTGAATGCAGTACTCAGTATAAGCATACATGTAACTAAAATTTTCAGGATAATCAAGTACGCGATATAATCCACTGTTTGACAGAACTGATCGTAACTCACTTTATATATATATATATATATATATATATATATATATATATATATATATATAATTAATGGTTGAATCAGACCAGGAAAAGATTTAATATACGTGTAATAAAAAAAAAAAATAACATGTAGAGTTTTTAACTTTTTAATGGTGTATATATATATATATATATATATATATATATATATATATATATATATATATATATATATATATATATATTCTTTGTAGTAGTACAGAGAGCTATTTTTGCTAGGCGTTAAGACCGAATAAGAACAACGATTGGTTCGTACTTAAGCTATCCTCGTCCAACATTCCCGCCAGTGGCACATATATCCGAGTTATCAAGGGTCCGTTGTGGGGGTGGGGGTGTGTGTGGGGGTTGCACTGGTTCTGAACAAGAATCAGGAACTTGCAGAAATTATTTAAAAGGAGTAAAAAGTAAAGATGCAAAGTTTCCAGTAAATAATATAAAGAAAACGTATATATTGGTTTGAGTCTGAACGTGTGTATAAATCATTATGTATATTTAAGTATATATCTGGGCGTATAAATAAAATATGGTAGGAGCCCCCTTAGGCATACTCGTAGGCAACTGATAATAAATGCAGTTATTGAGAAATCACTGACATTTTTCTTTCACTTACCAATATTGTTTAGGCTTCAAAACTGCTCTAGGACCAAAATTTATGCATGTATTCATGTATACAATTACATTATTTCCTACATTTACATGTGTACATATATATACTCATGAACACACACTGACTCATACGCCGAACACACACGCTATATATATATATATATATATATATATATATATATATATATATATATATATATATATATATATATATATATATATATATATATAGAGAGAGAGAGAGAGAGGAGAGTGAGAGAGAGCGTATGTAATTATAAAAGTGAACAGTGAGTTGACAGCCTCTGAGTGTTGACTTCAATGTTCACTTTCATATTTACATATGGTCTGTCTCTATATGGAGTACTTTATCCCATAAATATAGCATACATTAAAACTATATTTCTTCATATATATATATGTATGTATTCTTCCAGCTATCGTTTAAATAACAGGGTAAACTCTGTTTCCTATCGTTGGTTGGCAACCAGTCTACAAGAAAGACGACTCCGAATTAAAAACCAGTTGGGACGTAAGAAGCCTTCTTGCTGCGGAATCCACATGAGTAACCGTCCACAGATTATATATGTATGTGGTCTACGCTACGAAATTGAGAATAAATGATAATATAAATAAGAAGAAAGGAATTCAACAGAAAAAATATACTCAGTGTCGAGTTAGTCGTCGATGCTGTATCGGAAGCGATTGGGTCATATGGCTCTTGTTCAGGGTTGATATTTTGGGGCCGCTGGTTGTCTTCCTCTATTTGACACCCTAGACGTAATAGTCAAGGGCCAGCTAGGAAATCAGATATTTTGTGTAACGTGATCGTGAAAATTCTCGAACAGTAATTTCTTGCCTATCCTGACCAGAACATTGAATGTCCTGCGGAAGAAATGGATAAAATGTTCGTTGTTGTTCACGAGTCCAGGGTCATCACAGATGATGTGAACATGGTGTACATCACCGTGAGTCCGTTTGTATGTTCCTCTTAGAGCCAACTCTCGTTCCTCTCGGATCAGACGATTCTCCAGCATTTTGTCGGCTAGGAAGCTGGCTCTTCTCATTTCATACGTTTTTTTACTTGTTATCCTCGCCTAATAGTATATTTCAAGCAAGCTGCTCGAAGATTCCCTTCATCCACTTGCTGGAGATGTGGTTGATAATACAGCAGTAGATCTAGGTCGCCCCTACAACGTCTGACTACTTAGAATGTTTCTATTTCATGGCCAAAAATTCCAGAGACCTCCAACTTGTTCTTGAATTGGAACGAAAAATTGGTTATGTCACAGTTGCTGTGTTGGCGACTAAAACACAACAAGCGATTTGCTGTGTCACGTTGAAAGCTGTCATTTTAATTCTCTCGATAAGTCTGAAAGAGAAATGAGGATGTTAGAATTTGGCGCATGCCGTGTAACATTACGTTAAGTCGTTTTTGATTGTAGCTCGCTAAATGTATGTTCTTAAATACATAGCGAACACACATACACACACACACACACACACACACACACACACACACACACACACACACATATATATATATATATATATATATATATATATATATACCAGATTATCAGTTCCCTTCTTATATATATATATATATATATATATATATATATATATAAGAAGGGGGAACTAATAATCTCGGTCCGACCTAGAAGTCCTGAAGAGGTTTTTGTCATTTAGTCAGATTAAATCGGTCGAGCCAGTAACTTTTCAGCACATTCTAGTTATATATATATATATATATATATATATATATATATATATATATATATGACATTTTATTTAGGTATCGATTTATAGCTTTTTTTGTGCATAGAAATTTTTACAAAATGGGAGCTTGTTTATTTTGGACGCTCTCGAGTTCTACCAATTTTTCCTATTTTCATGATACTGTAACTGTCAATAGGTAAGTCAATAAGAATGTTAGTTATCTTAAAAAGCTCGTTTAAAATTTTGAAAAATTGAACACTTATATTCATAAGTAAACGAACATAAAAATATATTTATATATACATATATATGTTTATTTAAATCTATTAATATTTAGATTTTAAATTTGAACTTACACATGCTCTGCCTACGAAAGCATCAAAAAATCAATGCTTGAAAGGTTAGGCATTTCATTATTAAATTGTGTTCGATCCTAACTCGGTGCCTCACACTTGTTACCAAGGGCAAAAAATAGTCTCAGCTTAATGCAAGTTATCCAGTGATTTGTTTGTTTTTTGAGATTGACAGCAAAAATAACATCTTCCTTTTGGACACAGACATAGACACACACACACATACACACACACAAACACATACATAGATTTAGTCTTATATGCATGCAGTTGTGTGTATAATTCAGTCAGACACTTTTCAGAGCAAATTATATGCATATATTTATATGTTTATATTTTTGAGAATATTGCTGATACATCTGATTAGCTTTTTATATTTATTCTTATTTATTTACTTTTTTTACTACTAGAAGCGTCCATCTCCTCCCTAAACTGATTGTGTTCGTAATTTTTTACTTTAACCGTTTTTTTATCGCTTTTGATATTCACTTGTTAGAAACGATTTTTATGTTGTTGGTTATTTGGGGTTTCATACTTTCTCATCATGTGCATTAACACTTACAATGCACAGGTGGAGATAGTTATATTTGAAACTACACCGCACCCAGATCACACACACACACGCCCACCCACGAGTTATACTGGCATCAAGTAGCCGGTGTTTTCTTCCCCTTTTTTGTGACACATTTATTTGCCAAAAGAAAAGCGCAAGGTTTTAAAAAGCGGAGAAAATCTAAACACGAACTCGAGTAAATGTGTAACATTGCACACACACACACATACACACACACACACATTTTTCTTTCGATTTTTATTGTACAAGTTGACGATAGGATCCTAATTCTGTTATATATACAGTATTTTTCACACTGAGTCAATGTATTCTTCACAAAAATATTTTTAAAATAAATTGTGCATTAATACGTAGCTGAATTCATTCTGTTATTCTTCATTTTTAGGACTATTGACTGTATCTGCAAATAAAATAGTTATTTGAGAATGGTTTTATTTACTCAAGTGTTCATAAATCTATTCTATTCTCTGTGGTAAACCATCCTAGTTGTTAAGTGACGAGATATTTTGTTTAGGTATCTGACAATGGGACAGAGTAGAGGGAAAAGTGGACTCCTGCCATTCACAAATGAACATAAAGACTCAGCTGGAAATCGAACTTAGTTCTGTAACTGTTTTCAATACACCTTGCCCTCACTTAAAACCCGTAATGAGATAACCGCCTTTTGATTTTAAAAAGCCTATATATATTGAAAACGTATTTTTTCTACTACCCTGCGCACACAGTTGACGGATTGCTTGTTCGTGAAAGTGAAAATGATCGAGAAATGTTTGCTCATTTTTTTTTCTGTTAAATTATTGTTTCCATACTTGAGAGGCTTCTATTTTTTCTTAAACTAAATTTACCATAAATACATTATTACTAAGATCAACAAAGGATAGGGATCTGCTGAAAGCCATAATCGCATACGTCCTGAAGGGACATGGTACATAAAAGAATTCCCAAGTACTTATAAAATCTATATTGTAATTTTATGCATATTTTATTAATATATATTTATTTTACATTAACAATAACATTATATTTCAGTGTCTGCTGATTTACTTAATAAAATCGCATATTAGTCTAGTGAAAACACACACATAAATTTATGACAAGCACAAACGATCAGCCCATAAATATTCAAAACTTTAGATTCTTTAACACAATGAAAATATCTTCAATGAAGTTTGAAGTTAAATATGAATATCTCTTTATTTAATCCTTTCGTAACTTCAAACTCATGTCAAAATTGTATATCTAAACAGGCGTATACACAAATATCAAAGCTAGACAGAAGCCGAAGCGTAATTCTTTTTAGTTTTACTTACCTTAATATTAAGTTGTCCACCACGACATTTAGAGGTATTTCCGTTAAGAATATTTTTCAGCTCCTAAAGATCCTGTGTTGTAAAAGACCGAACTGTGTCTCTTATTATAGCTTATGTATGCGCGTCAGTGTATTCGTGTGCTCCCCTGTCATATTTCTGTTCACAAGAAAGAGTTGAAAAATGTTCTAGGATTAGTGAAAATAGAGAGAAAGAGAAAGAACGAGTGAAATGTCTCTGCACAACAAGGCGAGACGTTAACTCTGTTCCTCTTTTGGGATTTATCTCCCTCTTTCCTTTTTACTTTCAAACAAGTTCATCATATTATATAGCAATGTTCATTCTTATATGTATGTATATTCAATGATTGATTGAGATCGTTTGCACTTATCACTGACGCACTTTACTCTCCAAACTGTGAACATCTACTTTCTACTTTCAGTTATTCACAAACTGTCGACAAAATTATTTTCATTGATTTCGCTGTTTTTAACTTCTCACTCGAATTTTTCTCTTTTTTTTCAAACTAGTTTAAATTACTTTCAAATTCGTTTCCTTTCATGATTTTTGAATGCTTAATATTATATATGAAATCTCAGAGCGTGCTTTACAATTTTACCTGGACCGCTTTATTGACTAAATTTGAAATTCTCTAAATTAATAATAATAAAAAAAAAAATCCCTCTTTTTCCATTATTTCGTTTATCCATTTGAAAATAAGATTCACTGAAACACTATAATATTTTTAAAACTTTCAGTGTTGTCTGTACATTTTCTTTGAACTCATTTTTCGATTGCTTGTGCCTTGATAATTATGTTTACTTCGAATGATGTACGCAATTTTGTAAACTTTTAAAAAATAATTCATTTCTTATGTCACTATTATTTAATGAAAAACGAAAAAACTTCATGCAGAAGATTATCTTTAAACATCTTTTTTCATCATACAATATAGAAAATCAGATGTTTTTAATTTGTAACAAAAACAAGTTAGAGACGATAAGGTCCTGCGTTTTTCTTTTGCAGTTTTCTTTTTTTTTAATTTATTTTTCTCTCGCTTCCCTTCTTCTTCTTCTTCTTCTTCTGCTATCACCAAGATTTATAAACCTTTCTAGTTATCATTTGTACTGTCAGTTTCTCCATCATACCTGAATGATTATTTTTTAAACACTGCTTGTATGTTGAAACTTTGGAGTATATGTGAGAAATCAGATATTTCTTTTATAGGTCTGAAGTTAAATTCTTAGTTGGAATTTTCTGAAATCAGAATGTTTTTAAATAAAGTCCGCTTGCAGACACAGCGTTAGCTTCCCCCAGGTTGGTCGCATTTTCATAAGAGTGGCAGTTGTGTCGGCAGTGCAGCGAGCGACTACTAGGCCTGGGAAAGAGAGAAAGACAGCCAGGCAGACCAAGAAACTGAGACTCACGGAAGGCGGAGATTTCTCTTAGTATTGCTGAAAAGAACCGGGAAGCGGCATTGAGATCTTGGCGTGTGTGTTTATGGGAGTTACATACCCGAGTACCTATGTATATACTGCCTGTAAATGCCCACGACACTTAGTTATTGCCGTTTTAATAAGGATTTGGAAATTCTCATTAAACACATGAAGGATTCTGGTTCGAAATCTCGAATGGGAAATCTTGATTTAAAGAATAAAAGAACAAAAATATATGTTTATATGAGTCGGTGCTATCTCTCTCTTTCCTCTCTCTCTATCCCTCCTCTCTCTCTCTCTCTCTCTATATATATATATATATATATATATATATATATATACGGAATCCTTCAGTTTAGTTTTAAGGAATTACGAAAAAGATAGTTAAAGATTTTTATTAGTACCTTAAGAGCAGTATGCTAGCTTACATTTTGAAATATATTTTCGCATTCAAAAGTGGCTTTCAAATTTTGTTTCCGAGAGTTAATACATTGACTCTGTAAGAGAGAGTAAGTAACCTAAAAGCCAAATAATTTAATATTGTTAGGCATTTGCTGAGTTTTCATAAATTCATACAAAAAGAACAATACGATAAGGAACATTAACAGAAGTTTGAGTCATCTAACCTATTTTTACTTATATTTACAATGTTTTCAGTTGTTACTTTATCTCCAAGCGACAAAAAATCACAATAAAAAAATATCAGTCTCAGTTAATTTATCGATTATTATTATTAAATATCGGAATTATTAGAAAGTCATGCAATACAGTTTTGTTAATTGATTTATCCCAAAATGACTAATGAAAAAATGCAACACACACACACACACATATATATGTACGATTGCGTCTAGCATGAAACAGCCTGTCGCCTCTGAATGTTGACTTCAATGTTCACTTTTATATTTATATTTACATACGCTCTATCTATATTGAGCACTTTATCCCATAAATATAGCTCACATTAAAACTATATTTCTTCATATATATATATATATATATAAACACATATACATATGTGTGTGTACGTGTGTGTATGTGTGTATGAGTGTGTGTGTGTTTTGCATGTGTGTGGGTAAAAACGAATCAAAAACAAAAAAGAATTGTCAGAAGATCGTCCATCCTGAAAGTTTCACTGTTATTATTTTTACATCTTGAATTTGTTATTCACTGACACAGTAGCTTTGTTTATTTTATTTATTTATTTATTTTTAGAGCATTAGACAAAAATAAGATCATTTTTATAAAATATAGTAGCAGTTATTATTATTATTATTATTATGAGATTGGTAGCTGTCTCTTCGATGACAAAATGAACAACTTTTAAAACTAAATTGTTTGTCAGTTACATTTATTAAAAAATATGACCAGTTTAAATCACGAAGGTGACCTAACTAAAAATAACTTCAAAGAGGCACACATTTTGGCTTATACTCTTTCCTAATAACCTGTTTGTTGCATGTGACATTGGAATAATACTTTCCGACGACAGGAATTGTTCTCAGTTGGAGGAGAATATTGTATTCCAATGACTTAGTTTTTACTCACTCGAATTGTGTGTGTATGTGTGTACGTTCGTGTGGTTGTGGCACATTAAATAGCATCACCACTCACATACAACACGGACATCTCCACCTATACTTTAGATAGGCGCATGCAAAATTACACGCAAAAAGAGTGTAACGGCTACAGAATCAGATCTTATAATTTTATATGATACAGATTATTATTATTATTATTATTATTATTATTAGTCTGAACGCATGAGCAACAAGGAAGTTCTAAAGAAAATGGCATAGTAGAGACATACTTTGCTTAGAAAGAACCAATGGGAAAATGTAGAGAGATATGTTTGACTACGTTCTGAAGAGGAACGCTGCATAAATGATGATCATTAATATCGTTATATATATATATATATATATATATATATATATATATATATATATATATTTGCTATGTCCCGACATTCTCGCTGTTGCAGAATATACGGACTTGTATACAGGTCACTAGCGGAACAGAAGTGTCACATACGGTACAAACATAGAAGATGAATGAGGTTGTCGGATCCCCATATGTCGAAATCGACGAGAGAGTCCACTAATCGTACATATATATATATATATATATATATATATATATATATATATATATATATATATATACACTCGACTCTCTCCCGTCGAATTCAACATATGAGGGTCAAGCAGATCATTTTTAAGAAACCGACAGCCCGACAACAGCACATGAGATTTGATTATAGTGGTGAAGGTTTCGTGCAGGACCATCCACACTTTTTCAATGGCTCAATACAGAGACCTGGTGCACTACGTGCCACAAGGTTCCCAAACGACCCTCCGCAGATTTTGAATTCAGAGTTGTCCTTCTCCTAGACCAGTTGCCATCCACGGTGGGGTAATGGATAGCGGCTTGGATTAAGGAATCGGAGAGCCGAGTGCGAATTCCAGTCGAATCCATTACATTCACGTGCTAATACCCTTGGGAAAGGTGTGAATCCTCTTCCTCTCCCTCCAGCTATGGGTAAATAGCAGGACAGACTGGGTTATATATATATATATATATATATATATATATATATATATATAGATAGATAGATAAAAGGAAAATTTAGCCGATGCGTCTTTTTCTATGAGGGACATTGTCAAGGCAAATGTAAGGATTTTATTTTGTGATAAGTATTTATATACGAGACCAAAAATATTATTGGATTTTGCCCTTGTACATATAATGAATAGGTGCCACAATATGAAATCCGTACATTTGCCTTGATAAAGTCCCTCAGAAGACGAAACGTGTGGCCTAAGATAATCGTTCCTTTTGTCTTTGTTCATATTGTTCTTTTACAGACATACTCTATCTGAATTTTTTACACACACACACACACACACACACACACACACACACACACACACATATATATATGCTGAATAAATAATTATTCTGATATTTCTCATTCTTAAAATAAAGTAGTAATCCTAATTGACATAAGATATGCCATTTTCATTAGGAATAAATATGAAAAATTGTGAAAACTGGGTTTAAATTTGTTCGGTAAAGTTATATATAAACATCTGGTTTTTAACTGTGTATATATATTAAGTTGAAAAGAGACTTCTATAGCATGGTTGATATGATCACTTTGAGAATACCTATTCAATACTTACGATAAAACAAATAGTAATGTTTAGGGTCTAATGCATTTCTTTGCAGGTTACTGAGCTGATAAATTTTGTATTTATTTTTGTATTTTAAAATTAGTTTAGATCAGACGTATTGAATCAGTATGGATTCAAAAACGTTTATTCAGAAACGAGGCGACAAGAAATATTAATTTCGTGTATAGAAATAAAACAAAAAAAAAGTGTCCGAACATGTCGACAATAATTGGGCCAGTTACAGTTGGGAATCTTTTCTCTCGAAGATTCCTCCTCTTGATCTGGACGGTGATGTTGTAAACACGGTAGAAAATTCTAAGCAAACTGTACGAGAATTAGTAAAACATTTCCATGCAAGTCACACTTCGATCATAAAACATCTTCATGAACACCGAAAAGCAGTGTCTAAACTTGGATAATGTGTTACTCATGATCTCACTACGGCTTAGCTTAATCAATGCGTTGCCTCTGCTCACCACTGAAAAGCAGACTTGCTATCGAAATTTTCCTGGGTATAATCATCACCAGTGATGAAATATAATTATTCTGTAATCATGTTCAACAAAAAACACAGTGATTAGTAGCGACTTAAAAAAGAGAATCCAACCTCAAACCAGAAGAAAAGTTATGTGTTTGGTGGGATATGAAAGGTGTCATCTACCGTGAAGTACAAAACGAAACAATCATGTGGAGAAGTAATGTCGTCATTGGAATCATTGCATATAAATATGCAGACAAACTCCTATCATTATTTCACCGGATGCTCTTACACGATAATGCAGACCACGTATTGTTCGACTTAATATGGAATTTTTTTCCACATCCCCCTTACTCTCCTGACAATGGCTCCATCTGGCTATCAGATTTTCGGATCATTCCAACAGGTTTTGATAAGAAACCGTTCATAAAGTTTTAAGAGGTCAAAATTGATATTGGCTGTCTCTTTGCATCAAAAACTGAAGATTGTAATAACCTAGGAATCAACAATTTATCAAATTGGTGAGAATATGGCAATGGCAATATTAACCGTTTCCAAACAGTAATCATGCGTCATCCATAAACCAAAGAATTAACGTTACTGTCGGTTGAAATTGATAAAATCTTCCTCTTCAAGGTGTTTTTCAGGAATATAAGTTTCTCAAGTTCACTAGTTGTTATCGTTTTTCTAGTGTTGATGTCGATTTCCTTCCTTAGGGTATTGTTGAAAGTCAACGACTTCATTAGGTCATTATTTCCTCTTGTGATTTCTGTTATTTGGTAAAGTTCTTTTCCGTAATTCTGCATCGTCAATCGGGGAGATCCGACGAAGGGCAGTCCGCCCTAAAACTTACGGTACTGATAATGAGTGTAAACATTATCTTGATTAAAGATATCAGTTAAAAACAAAGACACATTTCTTTCTTTTCCATTTTCAAATGTGACGTGGCTTTCTTTCCAAAGTAACACACACACACATACAAACACAGCCATATATATATATATATATATATATATATATATATATATATATAAAAAAGGCTTAAACACTAATATTCCATGGTCATAATTTATTCCATTGGAATCGTAAATACGATCCAAATCATCAGACCTACAAATTCAAAATGAAAACAGAAAAAAACAACTCCAAAAATCAAAACAGAATTTAGAGAAAGTGTAAGTATGAGGAGGAGGGACATGAAACCTTTAACAGAGAGGATTTTAGGAGATGTGGGTTGGGGGGGGGGAATTTAAAAAGAGGAGAGAAAGAAAGTCGACGGATGTCTAATGCATAAAGATACATTTCGTGGTGACATATACACACCATAGACAATTAGGATAGGAGGGGAAAAAAAAAGAAGAGAAGAGGTGGGGAAGAGAGATGGGACAAAGGAAAATAAAATTGTGTTTACTTAAAGGGCCGCTTTGTAATTGAGAAAATTAGTATCGACTACAGGTTAGAAATCAAATATAAATATATGAAGATGAATATAACGATTGTCTAATTTAGCAAGGATCAAAAACACATACTAATACACACAAAAACATATACAAGTAGGTACATACACTTTAGGCATGTACTCACACACACACCCAGACATACGTGTACATACACACACATACACACATATATATATATATATATATATATATATATATATATATAAAAAGACCTAAAAATATATTCACATATCCACACATACACATATTCATCTATATTCATATACACACACTTTTCACATACATATACACATACACATATTCCCCATGCATATATTCATACATACATACATACTTATACATACACAGACATATACACATACACATATACATATATATATATATATATATATATATATATATATATATACATATACCCATACATACACGCACATACACATACACACATACATATACACACATACATGTTAAGGTTTCATGTCCCTCCTCCTCATACTTACACTTTCTCTAAATTCTGTTTTGATTTCCGGAGTTGTTTTTTTCTGTTTTCATTTTGAATTTGTAGGTCTGATGATTTGGATCGTATTTACGATTCCAATGGAATAAATTATGACCATGGAATATTAGTGTTTAAGCCTTTTTATTATATCCTTACTCTGTCCTAGACATTGAGTTCTACCTGGATCCTTCCTCTTGGATATTTTTTTTTTCTGAAAATATACATGTATGGGAATTTTTTATATATATTTTGCATATGTATGTATATTTTCCACTAATATTATCAATATATATATATATATATATATATATATATATATATATATATATATATATATATATATATATACTTTGCAAAGAGTTTGCAGCCACCCTGCATTTCTTTAAAAAACATTATAAATGAGATATTTTGTATTTTTTAAAATAAAAATTCAGTAACTTCGGTGTATTTGCTTTTATTTTAACTTTCTTTAAGTTCCTCTTACTACCAAAATTTAAAATTTGGATTCGACTGTCCGCAATACATTTTGCTAAATTTTGAATATTTTGTCTGAAAAATATTATATTTTGTTTTTACCATTACCCCCTCAGTAGAATTTTTTGACATTACCAAAATTTTCAGCTAAGTTCAATACAGGTTCTAAATTATAACTCTAAAAATACATATGTAGCTGATTCTGTTTGAAGATAGACAAATATTGTGGCATTACGACACTATTTTATAGCCTTTTTAATTTAATTTTAATTTTGTATAATTTACACAAAATGGCAAAATCAAAGCAACTAAGCATTGAAGTGAGGACGTGCTGAAGATTTATATTGGATTATTGAGAGCATAAGAAATAGAAGGAAAAACTGCTCCGGAGTTGCCAGCTGAACTTCATTCCTCTCGGCAACAACCAGTTTCGCTCTTAACTGTAAAAAACTGACTTAGATCAGCGGAGCTCGGGAGATGCATCAAGAAACACTTATTATGGAAGGTGAGTAAGTAGAAAAGACTGTTATGGGCAAAAATGTATCAGAAGTGGATATTGAAAAAGTGGTAAAATACAGGATGCGATGGATAAATTGTCGTCTAAATTACGCAAAAATGAAAATAACACTGAATCTCATTTTAATACATAAAAATATTACACAAAAATATCTTGAAATACTAAAGAGTAAACTTATCCAATATAATTGCCATTGGCTTCAACCACAGCCTACAGACGACTACGGAATTTCCCTCAACTCTTCTAGAGGGTTTCCTTGGCATAATCCTTGCCTTCAGTTCACCTTTGGTGTTACAAGTTTTGTTGGTCACTCACTCAACCGCGGCCACACATAATAATCAAAGACGTTGCATCTTGGGGAGGTGTAAAGAGTGGTGTAGTCGCAGAAACTGTCTAACAGCCATGACTAGTTCTGTTCCTGCTAGTTTGGCATGGGGAAGATCTAATATGATGTAGTTTGTGTACGTTAAGATACGCTTCGAGCAGATATGAACGTTCGAGAGAAATCATGGGAAATTTGTAGTTTAAAAACAGTAATTCGACCTTGCTAACCAGACGCTTCCTCTAGAGCTAAATGGTATAGCACGTCAGGCTATATGACGGTTCCGTGTAAGATACAGGTTCGATTCTTGTCGGACAGATATTTTCTGTGAAATTTCTCGGACATTCAGTCCGGTAAATGTAGTTAATACTGTTTATTATAAACAGAGCATTTACTTAAATATTTGTATCTATAAAAAGAACGTATAAGCAGAAAATATATTAAAATAACAGTCGGACTTAGTCCATTTATTAACACACACACACACACACACACACACACACACACACATATATATATATATATATACACGTGAGTGTGTGTGTATTGCTGACAGTCCTTATATATTAAATAAAGGACGATAGTTATTTGGAGAGATGCAAGCAAAAGCTTAGATATTTTTGTACACACACATTTACATATACTTGCATTATGTTGATACACACATGCTTATATACACACACGCATTTTTTTTTTACCGGTTAACGTTTTATTTTTTAGGTTGTTTCTATCAGCATGGATGCACAAATGAGCCTGCATCTCAATATGCATTTCTCCGTATACGTATCTACTTAAATACGTACATACGTATTATATGAGTAGACAGAATGACTTCATTGAAAAATTGGTAAAATACATTTTTTTCTTCGAATCGAGTAGTACCATTGATGTACTACATTAGTTAATAACTAGTACATATATTTATTAATCATCAAATATTTCCTTACGTTTTTATAACCTTTCGCCAATGTCGAAGAAGTTTTTGGATTTCATCTTGATAAAACGAACCTGACAATAAAAATTTAAACATGGAAGATATCTTTAAATTTTTGATCAGATAAGGTATGCTGAACTGATAGAAACAAATGAGAATATGTTGCAGTCATGTCTGGTTAATGATCCGCTTGAGGATGAATTCCTCATCCCAACTCTATTATGAATTTGTGATCGTCAAAGAAACATGTGAACGAGCGCTGTCACGTGAGGAGAAAAAAAAAAAAACAAAAACAAAAACAAAAAAACAAACTTTCCGGTTTCTCTGTCCTGTAAATAGCCTTTAAATTGCAACACGCTCAAACTTCGAAGGCGATGATTATAACGCATTGCAGTTACAGTCAGCAGTTTCAATGTATTCCGTACAAAAAGCACAACATTTTAAGTTTTACTGTTGATGCTACCTATGGCTTGTGTTTCATTTATGATCCTGGTAATATCGTAATATCTCTAGTGATAATCTTCCACGAAAGAATTTGTTTAAATGTCTGACAAGCAGTGATATACTGGTGGTGAGATGCTGTCCAACGCTTCACCCTGGCAATTCACGTGTTTTGAATCGTCTCCATAATTTCCAAATGTCTTACAAATGCCGAGATTTTCAGACAATTCCAAAGTTGACTGCGTAGAAGTCATCACTCAAACAATGAGTCATAGGATTAGCAAGTACAATAATTAAACAACCCACTTCCTACGGAAGTCACAGTAGCAACATCTAGTAGTGAGGCTGTGGCCCTATACTCAACAGAGTAGCTTACAGCGTTAACATACATACAGTCACCACCAAAGTAAGTCATTGTTTTTAAATTCTTGTGGTTTACCGCTGCGTGGCTTGTCCATCAAGTCAAATTTGATTTCGCAAACCATTCCTAACATGCACTGCTTCCAACCGAATCATCACCAGAAGCTTCAACAATCATCTTCTTTTCTTCTGTTGCTGTCTTGCCCAGTTTAAAAAAGAACAACATGCAGTATAGCACCTTGTGCGAGCACTGAATGTAGAACACTCAAAAACATTTTTCATCAGTCTATTCAGATTCTAATTTTCAAAAAAGAGGATGCAGGAAAAATGGCTACGCACTTAATTTATTTTGAATCTACATTTTTCTTTAACTATGGTTTTGCTGTATGAACTGAATAACTCCAATTTGTATTTCTAAATGTATACTTTCCAAGAATATGAGAACATCAAAATGGATTTAACAGCAATATTTTATACCCTAATATGACGACTTAATTTCCAATTATAATTCATAGAAATATTTAGTAAAATTACATTGGCGTATTTGATTTTAAAATAAAAACACTTTACTTTTTAAGATAATCTCAGAATAAGCTTAGTCTCGGGTTTAGTTTAAATTTATTTTTTGTATTTAACGCTGTCTTTTTTTAAGAAGCAAGGCTCGTTTAACAACAGTGTAGCAATAATATCGACGAATAATTGAATTGAAACCAGTAAATCCGTAGATCAAGTAATGTCCCTCAATAACTGGTAGGCATATTAAAGGATACTCTTCTCGTCACTTTATACTATAGACTACTTTTACTTAGTCCCAGTTAACCTGACCGAAATATTGCACTGCATGATTAAATTTTATACTCAAAGATATTATGGTCAACCGTCCTGTGCATGATGATGAATTACATCCGGCAGGACGACCTCTGATCGGGAGATTAAAGGCTTGGAGAAGGGTGGAACCACCTTTCGTGTTCCCAGGTCCACCTAGCTATGGTAAAATAGTGACCCTCTAAAAAAAAATCAAAAGTGCATTTTTATATCAAAATGACAATCAATACGATTCTAAAAAAGCATAATAATACGTCTTTCTAGTGAAATTGCCAGCAATACATTTTAAAAATTTAGCAACAATACATTTTATCATCTATAAACTATATAACTAAAAAAGAAAAACATACGTTTGTCCTGCAAGTATAAAATTATGTATAAAATATATCTGTAGTTGAAGGCACATAGAATTGCGTTCAAAATATTTAGATTTCGGTATTAGACGTTGATATACCGCTAAACAAAACTGACCAACCAAATTATGATCAAACTTGAATCTTTAAAATAGAATTTCCATTCGATCCAAATATATTCTTTAAATATCTCTTCGATGAATTAAAATACTCAGAAAAAATTCAATCGGCTGTTAACCAAACGATAGAATAGATGGACGTACATCAGTTGCCGAAAACTTTGTATATAAGATCACTCTACAATATTTCAATCTGGTTAGATTTTAAATAAAAGAAATATACATTCTAAATTCAGAAGGTCAAATTAACTGTAGCAAAAGAACATACCTAAAAAGGAAATGAGTTAGGGTAAAAAATAGTTATTCGCATATTATTTCATTATCAGTTTAAAGTATTAGGCTGCAAGATGTAGAAGGCGCGTTCAGAGGTGCTAATTACATATGCGAACTGTTCGCTTATCGGAAATGTTCGCTTATCGGAAATGTTAAACAAACCCTAAAATATACTGATTAAATATTATACAGTTCCAAGTTTTTGTATGCGGAGCTAGAATGTTAAACAAACTTTTCCAAACAGTTCTTAATCAAAGAAAAATATTGAAGTTCACTCCAAAGATTGGGTTGCTAATAAGAACAGTTTGTTTACTTGAGAAATATAATGAGAAACGTTGAGATAACTTTAAATTTGGGATTTTTATGAACAAGCTTCCTGAGTGTTTTTTTTTGTCTCACTCCTTCTTGGGTAAATTGCAACGACTATGTTGGTCTTAAATATTTGAAACGAAATAATCTTAGAAAGATAAAAAGAAATCGATGATGTGGGTGTGTAGAATAAAGACAAAACAAAAGTGGTTCCAGTAAAGAATTGGAATCTTTCTTATCTTACTTTACCATAATAAAGACATAGACAAATCCGTGTTAAAACATACGTTACTTAAGTTAGGAAATATCTGTGAAAAAGAAAGTATGAAGAAAGAAAAAAATGAAACTTGCAAATCAAAACCCCACCCGCGAATAAAAGAAATACATAAGAAAGAGAAAAAAAGGGAATAAAATTTTGATGCAATTTTCTTTATAATTCAATCTAAGTGTTTTTATGAGCTGAGTCAATATCGAATTTCCCACACGTCGCCTTTATTGATGTTATCCTTCATAGTCATTTGCCTGGCTTATAGATTTGTGAGAGTTGACAAAGGGATATCCTGAATAGACAGGGAGCTGTGCATTAAAGGATCTGGCAAATTCAATTACAGGTTAGAAGCATAAGATCACGTGACAGACATGAATTTTGAAGGAAAAGAACAATGATGCGATTAAAGACAATCAGATATTATTAAAAAATATATTTTTGATATAAAACTTTTGGTAAAATGAAAGTCAATGAATCTCTCTCTCTCTTTCTTTCTATCTATCTATCATCTTAAAAATATTTCAATTTTAGCCAATAAAAAAAGGTATATATATGATTAATGAAAATGTACGTAAAGTTTCAGAATATATACAGATATTTAGATAGCGAGATATTCCGTTTCGATAAGCAAACCTAACAAAAACTTACATCACTTATCATCCCCCATTATTCTCTTTCTTTTTTCATAGCGTTGAACTTTTATGAAATATTTTCGAATGTTCTCAGATTTCAGTTTGAACATATTACATTATTTTCTCAACGATAACTTTTCTGTTCAGGCAGATTTATGTTTGTTCAGAGCCAACCTATGCTTTTTACTGCAAATATGCTTAGCAGACCTTAGTTACAGTTTTTGGGAGAGAGCGCGTGATCAACAGCCTGAACAAGGCCAGCACGCTCAAACCCTTGGTCATGATGACTTGTGACTTCGTGCTAGCACAACCATCGACAGGCCCAATTTCACTCACAAGGCTTTGCATTTCAGGCACTTTCCAAAGGTGTCGCACGTTTCAGGAAGGTGACTTCCTGAGAAATCGACCCTGATGGGAGTCGAACCCGGGCCTCTGAAAGCGAACGTTCTAACCACTCGGCTACATTCACATATAGACAGACAGAAACTGTTCTCGGTGCCATTTGCAATCTTCCAGTTGACTAACGTTTTTTCTTAAGAAAATTTTGTAAAGACCAGTATAAATGGGAATTCCAACATTCCATATCAGGTGACTGAAAATTTCCCAGTCAGTATATATCAAGCAAGATCAACAAAAAAACATGGAGGCTGCCATTATCTTTATAGATTATTAGTAGTAATGTTTACCATTTCAGTTAACTTTTCGTTGGTTATTGTCTTCAATTAGTTCAATTGGGAGACATTCGAATCAATCGTTTCGTTTTCATAGTAGGAAATACCATATGTACAGATGAAGACCGAATTAGGATATAGTTAATGGTGATTCATTTCGCTTGCCCAATAATCTTTTGCTTTTCACGTTGCTACAAACTGTTCACTTTGCATCGCACATCGTAATTTGTTTGAAAAAAAAAAACGATAGATTTTCATTGCTTTCAAGTAACATATCAAAGCGTCTAATATAAATAAATTAGCGTAGATGCTGTGTAACCTTTAATTTTGATATTTTAAGGAGATTGGCTCCCGTGTTATATAATGTAATATAGTAATGTTTTGATTTAATTATTAACCTTGAATACTCTTCACAACTGTACAGCACTGTTCAGCGAGAAATGTCCAGCAGAAAATTTTGCAAACCATTTTTAACATGTTCGATCATTCACATTACCTTTTCCTTAAATTTAAAAAGTCTTTGTTGGCTTTTTAACCTTTCTTAGAATATAGCAGTATAATAAGCACAAGCTGTTGGCTAATTTTCCCACTTAAATGCCGTATTCAGAAAATAAAAATACGCTAATTTTGAAAAAGAAAAAAAACAAACAAAAACAAACAGAAGCACACTGTTCATACAGGTGTTACATGCACCTCAAACTGTTTAATGGTAAAAGTAAAGAACATTTTAAGCTAATCATTAAATTAATTTAAATACTTTCTTGTTCTAACCAGCATTTATTCGTTCTTCTGTGTTGGTAACAATTCCTACAAAGAAAACGATAAAATGTAATGACGTTGCATTCATCGCCAGAAGAAATTGCACCAAAACGTAATATACGCACTCATTGGCTACTTCATTAAGTACACATGAACTTTGCTTTTTATACAAATTAAGTCAGGCAATAAGTTGTCAGTAGTTTAAGGGATATCGCTATTTAAACATGGTTTTGGCGACTTACCGAATTTCATTTCATGCATTAGTATAAGAAAGAAAGTTTACTTAAGTGACTTTGAACATAGCATAGTCATTGGTGCCAAACGAACGGGTTTGAGTATATTGATCTACAAGGATTTTCACTCGCAACCATCTTTAGAATGATCATATAAAAATTCCAATGGACGGTAATTCTGTGGGAGAAAATCTTATTTTGATGAAAGTAGTAGTAGGTGAATGGCCCAAGTTCAAGGTGATAGGAAGGCAAGAGTCGCTCAGAAAAAAAAAAAAAAAACACTCCGGGAGTTGAGGAGTTAACTAATTCCTGCTGCAGGAAAGATGAAGACAACCAGTCCGAACAATGTAAATAGTGTGTTGCTATACGTTAAATAGTAGGAGATGACGCCTGAGATTTATCATTGATGGCCATAACATCATGATTAAAAATCGAAAACAAATGAGGAACTCAGTTTACTGTTATTTACAATTATTCTGACTGTTATTCTCATCTTCATTGCCATATTCACAACGTTTCGGCCGTTGTACGCTCCGGCTTTCTTCAGGTGAGTGAAATTTGGAACCGAACACTTTATTTCATCTACCGGGTAGATAGTTCTAGTTCCACGTGCCATGCCTCTTCCGGGGCGTACAACGGTCGAAACGTGAATGTGGCAATGAAGATGAGGATTACAGTCCGAATAATGTAAATAATGTAAATAATCATAATACCCCATCTCAGAGATATAGACAGATACCAGTTTACCGTGAATAACAACAGTTCAGTGCACCATTAATAAGTCTTAATAGGAGATATATTCGGAAAACATCCGAAAAGTACAGCGTTATAAAAGGGAAGCGTATATAAAAAGGGAAGTGTGCAATAAAGAAATTAAATTTTAACACCTAAAGAAATAACAACTTTAAAAACATAACAGCTGACGACGGGAACATTCAGCCACAGTAGTTGGGCATATATCTGTTGCCAGCATAAAACTTGGCACCTTAAAACTAGAATTAACCCAATACAAAGCTCGAGAGCCACTCAAGGTAGATGTTAAAATAGTAATGATGAATGAGATGCGTGATATGAATAAAGGAGGAAGTGACAGGAAGTGAAGATTATGAGGGTAGATAGCATTGACCTTTTCCTTGAAGAGGTTAAGAGTAGTGTTTAGAGAATCACCTGTCAGTGTCAGTTTTTGTTAAAAACCTGTCTAAGTTTTTCTTCTTACCTTTGAAACACAGAAGAAATTAGTATGTTTCAAATCCGTGTAAGTAGCATGACCTGTTCTAGTTGGAAAGGTCTGAACTGGCGGACTTAAAGAATGGAGCCCACGGGATTATTTTCCATAGAAATAGTGATAGAATACCGATAGGCATGCAATTTTTGTGGAAGAGAGGTTGTAGAGTACACAAAACGATATAATAATTTAAAGAGTTTACTTTATTCTGATATAAAATCATCATAGCAGGGAATACAGTAAGAGCCGAATTCCTTACATAAGCGAATTTGTTTGTCCATCCTTGCAATTTCTATCAGTGTTTATGGATAGATTAGCAAGAGCACGTGTTCTGACACTGTAGTTAGCGTACATGAATCCCTTTATTTATTGAAAATGTATTCAGTCCTCACTAAATTATCAAGAAATGCAGCATTGTGTCAAAGTTTTCATTTCTGTACTTACTAATAAAACGTGTATATATAATGAAAGTCAAACTGCATAATATTCACTTAATATGTGTTCAATTAATATCTAAACTACTAACAATATTCTAGAAAGCGATATTAAAATCCCTTGAAGAAATTTAATCCGTTTAAAATTTCCATTGTAATATGACTTTCATTAAGTTTCTTATAGTCTGTAAATTAGCTAACCTATTGGCTGTTAAAAATTCTCCACTTTAAGGGTCATGTCTTTTCAGCTTTCTTCTCTTGAACATTTATAAATTATGCATAGCTAGCATTTATTTAGTGAAAGACAATGTAGTGATCGACAAGTTTGAATTCACAGGTTTCCTTTTCAGATTCTGATTGCCAACCAATACCAGAGGACCCAACATATTCTACTATTTAGCCTATAGCAAGAGAAACAGACAAAAGATGGATTTCTGACTTTACCAAGAGCATTGGTGCAATGGGAATACAAACTGTCTAAGGTAGAATTTGAACCTGACTTGCTGATTCTATTTTCCGGGATGATAACAGTCTACTGATGTTGAAAAATATCGATTTAAAAGGTGGTTGGAGAAGATTGAGAGATTTTACTATTTATTAGATTACGCTAACATTAAGGAGCTCGGCCTTTCAATGAAAAACAAAATTACTAGCAATTGCTTGTGGGACAAGAATGCTCAATATCATTTTATAACTGGATGAAACGTCTTTCAATTATATAAAGGGTTTTATTGAATTCAAAATAGTTAACTGTCTAAATCAGGTATCTTGGTTTTACTTGAATTTTTTTTAAAAGTAAGCATTCCATTTTTCACGTTCGTAATTTCCAAGTTAATTTAGTTAATAATTAGTCAATACGTTATATCGGCTGCAGATGAGAATTTAGATATCATCGAGATTACATTAAACGAAGCAAACGTTTACGAGTCTAGTCTTTGCAGCAAGATGAGACTTCTCTTAATAATTGAACAGTTTCTAACAATTTAAGAATTACGTGTTTTCTAAAGTAGGAACAACACTAATTTTATTTTGATTTGATTGATTTGTTTTTACGGCTTTACAATTTTTTTACAGTTTATTTAAGGCAAGAAAATAGTTTCCGATTTTAAGAATGTTTTTGAGATAATAATGATTTACTGATAAAAGTCCTATCATTTAATCCAGACTTGGGGTGGAGAAGAGGTTGATCCATACTTTTTCCTAACAGAATTTGCGCCTAAGTGATGTAATGAACCCGATTGGATATGGAACTCCGCTTTCCAATTCCGAGTCATTATCCATTAAACCACCTGCATATCCAAGATTACAGCACCTGATACTAATTTTCGCAAAAATATTAAAAAGTTATTTCGTGGTTTTGTGATCCAATAAAAGAGAGAAAATACAGAAAATAAGCAAATTTAAAAAATAAAAACAAAATTCTTCCTTTTTTATCGGTAAGAAATTAGTACTTACAGAAAACGCTTTTTCGATGGTAAAAATGTCTCTACACAAGTTTGTTTTGTGCAATTTGTAACAATTGCAAACATAATGGGTAAAATTGTTTTCTATTTACTTTAATCATTGTTCACTTAAACTCTCAAATATATTTTCAAATTAAAAAAAGAATATATTTTAAAAACTGCGGAAAAGATAAATTATATTAATTTCATAGTTTACCTTCAATAAACTTGCCAACAACTGTTGGCTATTTTCAAAGACAGTTTGTATTTTTGTTCGCAATTAATTGAATTAGTAATTCATCGCCTTTTATTCCCGAGAATCAAGATCATTAAAACTTCTATTAACAATACACACCTGCACCTGTTGAAAGTCGGCTTTATTCAATTTAAAATTAAAAGAAAATAAATGAAATTCTAGCAGATAGCACAAGTAATATATAGCCAAGAGACTCTTTTCATATATAGATAATTACATATTTTTAGAATAATTTATTTGAAAAGTCATTAGCCAGTTTATTTCCATGTCTTATATTGGCCCAAATTGTTTGGGAATTTCAATTTCAGTACAGTTTCATGCAAAAACAGAAATTCTGAATAAATTCCTTTCGTAAAAAGTTTTTCCAATGTTTTAAAAGGAGAAGGTATAGAATATTCAGTATTGTCTAACCATTCTATTATTCTGGAGAATACAATTGTAATTATGATAATGAATAAGAATAATTAACAGCTATCATAATCTTTTATAACTGCTATACATTACGTGAGGAGGTGCTGAAAAGTTCCAGGCCTGTGATATTATTTATATTTCTGAGAATGAGGTATTATGTACACTATTTACATTATTCGGATTATCATCTTTGTCGCCGTATTTATCACCTTCTTCAGGTGGTTGGAATGTTGAACTGAACTCATTATTTCGCTCACCGGGATAGACTGTTCTAGTTCGACGTACCATGTCATTTATCAGTTATCTCCTGTTAATTCCCTTCTCTGAGTTCTCCACCGCCTTAACCAGGTATTGAACTCACACTCTTTGGGTCCTGTCACTGGATCTAACTGACGCCTTTATCCACTGTGGCATGTGTCCTTGGGGATATCTGTGTATGAATTTCTGGGTATTATAAACCTAATATCTTCAGAATTTATATCTCTAAGGCCAATTCTATGGTTAATGTACGTAGATGACACCTTCATACTCTGGTCACACCAGGAAGATGTCCAGGTTCTACTGGACCATGTGAACTCAATAAGACCTTCGATAGAGTTCTCGATGGAGAGAGAGAGAGAGAGAGAGAGAGAGAGAGAGAGAGGGAGAGAATGTTCTAATATCTCGAACAGAGCATGGGCTCAAGACATCCGTATGCCGTAAACCAACATTCACTGGACAGCACCTCAATTTCAACTCCCATCATCCATACAGCGTAAAGAAAGGGATCGTCCGATGCTTACATTACCGAGCAAAAGTCATAAGTGGCGACCCAAAGACATTGGATAAAGAATTGGTCAGTATAAGTAGTACTCTACAACGTAACAACTACCCTGAATATATGGAAGCAGCCCCCAAAACTGGGATAGGCGGGTACAAGAGGAAGACAACAACACTCATAAAACAATCTGCCTGTCTTATGTAAAGGGGTTATCAGAGAAAATACAAAGGATCTGCGGTCGATATAACATCAGGACAACCTTCAAAAGCTGGACGACACTTCGGAGATATCTCTCCCTAGTAAGACCCCCCCATAGAGACTAAAATGACTAAAGACTGTGTGTACGCCATCCCGTGCAGCTGTGGAAAAAAATATAAAGGGGAGACAGGCCGCCCCCTTAAGGTAAGTCTTCAAGAACACCAGAAAGCTATAACACGAGGGGAAGTGAAAAAATCAGGCGTGGCTGACCACATATGGAGAGAAAAGGGAGATCACTGCCCTCAGTGTGATCAGGTTGAGCTCATAGACAAAGAACATCATTGGAAAATTCGTAAACCTAAGGAATCAGTACATATGCTAGGCCACAAAAATCTTCTGAGCCGACCAAGCATAGAAATGAGTACAATATAGGAACCAGTAATAAGGAGTGCCAGAGAAAAGCGATAGTAACAACAAAAATTACAATATGAGCTGTAGTAAAAACATGCAATGATAACAGTAAAAATTGCAATATGAGCACTAGTAAAAAATGATTGTTGAAGACATTAGTTTTATAATACCTAGAAATTCATACACATATGACCTCAAGAAGTTAGTTAGATCCAGTGACAGGACCCAAGAAGTGTGAGTTCAATACCTGGTTAAGGCGATGGAGAACTTGGAGAGGGGATTTAACAGGAGATAACTGATATCCATTAGACATGGTACGTGGAACTAGAACAGTACCCCAGTGAGCGAAATAAAGGGTTCAGTTCGACATTCCAACCACCTGAAGAAGTCCGGGGCGTACAACTGCCGAAATGTTGTGATAAATATGGCGACAAAGATGAGGACAATAGTCCGAATAATGTAAATGGTGTACCCAGTGAGATGTTAGAAAATTTGCCCTTCTGAATATAGACATTGAGATGTTATTAAACATGTATATATAGTTCTTAACAATAACGAAACTTTTTGCTTATTTAGTATCAGATTTGGTTTATTTGCCTCAAAAAGTCAGGGTATCATAAAATTCACGGTTAGGAGCAGTGGTGTGTTTTTCAGCAAGATAGACTGATCGATCCCAACCCTGACAGGTTGAATTAAGTTTTGCTTCTCTTAGACTGCTTACCAAACGAGACTATAGAGCCCTGTCTATCCTGCTATTTATCTAAAGCTGGGGGCGGAGGAGATAGATCCATACTTTTCCCAAGTGTATTTACACGTAAGTGTATGTAACGATTTCAGCTTTCCGATTTCTCATCCAGAACCGCCTTCCATTACACCACTGCTCATCTACATAAGAAATATATATATATATATATATATATATATATATATATATATATATATATATATATATATATATATATATATATATATGTGTCAGTCTTAAGCGGAATATTTTGAATAATATCCATTGTCAGTAGAAACGACTATGGTTTTATTTTTATTGTTCTTAACCGATGTATAATAATTCTGGTCACTGCTTTGAATGAAAAGAAAGAAAGGAGAAATTACACAAAGTTTAGAGATTAGGTATTAGCATTAATTATTAGTACTGATACTATGGTAGTAACAACGTGTTATAAGCACCATTGTTATAATTACTATCACAGTGACTGTTTACTTGGTATAGTTCTCTGTTGTTAAGGCTCTGATTATGTGCTGACGTGTGTGTTTAAATCTCAAACGCCTTAGAAGTTTCCCTTCCTTCGCAAAGCTAAAGAGATCATCATGGCCAAACACTCTTCCATTTATAAATATCGGATACCGTATTTCAGACGAAAGTGCTGTTGATGAAATAAACATTTCTTTCAGATGTCGCTGATAATTTTCATGAATCAAAAAATAAAAATAAACGAGAAACCAACTAAATAAATACACAAATAGGAAGTAAACTTTTAATAAACTAAAATGATTAAAAATGAATAAAAAGCTGATCTTAAGATAATTGTGCTATATTTTCTCTTAAATCGGTCATTCTGAAAATATGAGAAATATTTTCCCACATAGCGACGGTGTAGACTGAAAAACAAGCTTAATGTTTGATTCTGATTATTCAACCATCAATTGGATTTGAGCTCATTTTAAATTTCAGTTGTTTCAAATGCGCTTAAATCCAGTTGATTCTGATTAGTGCTTGAATCCAGTTGATTCTGATTCGTGCTTGAAACTCATTATAATTAACTACAATTAAACTTAGCATTTATATCTTATAATTGGCATGGATTATTTCTATTTTCACATATACACAGAAACACTGATGGATATATATTTATGTTTTCAATAGTATGTTTCAATATTAAAACATTTTTTTTAACAGAGATAAAAATCTAACAACCATTTGCCCGAATTTATTTATTCACTTAAATTTAACAATGAAAATATTTTTTATACGAATTTTAATTTGATATAAATTTTCATATCCTTTCCAGGATTAGTTTCTCTTGCATAATTTGATTAGAACCCGAGTGGCTGTTGAATTTTATTTAACCGTGAAACAATTTAAGTGAATAAATAAAGAGTATTGAACTTTCTTCGAAATATATGAGTTCACTGTTTAATTCGAAGAAGAATCGGGGTTATTTTGGAAAGCGCGATCGATAAAGAGTGTAACAGAACTTAACTACTATGATAAGGAATTGATAGTTATAACATTACAGGCTTAGGGTTAGGGTTAGATCAAAATTAAAACGTTACCTTTCTAGTCGATTGTTGTTTAAGGTAAACAAACCCATATTACAATTTAGGTTATTATTCAGAATATTAATGAACATACAAGGCTCATCGTTAATCAACGTATATGCAAGATAAACGAATCCTAGTAACGGTCCGAAAATTTTAAATCAGAATGTTAATGTTTTATTTCAAGTAAAAAACGTGAAGGTTTTCTATTTTTCAATCTAAATGAACACAGGAAACGATGAATATTAATAAACATCGAAGAACAATCGATATGCAAGGATAAGTCAATGTAAGATAAAATGCCATCAGTAATTTTTAAATTTTAATTAATTCAGGTGTTAGGTTTGGATATTTCTAGGTATAATTAGTAATAATCTCTATGCCAATAAGCTTATAATCAATGGAAATCCAGGGTTAATCGAAGAAAAATCAAAGAAAAGTGTCTGTTTTATAATTAAGTCACGAGGTTTAGTCAATGCAAAAGAAATATATACGTCAACAACAAAAAAAAAAAAAAGAGGCCATTTTTTTTTGCAAGTATCCCAGGAACAGATGAAAAAAAAAACCTAAACTGGTGAAGATTGTTTTTCATGAAACGCTCAGCTGACAGCGTTTGGCAAAAATAAAAGTGACAAGATTGTTTGAATAGTGTATCTTTAACAAAGAAAATAAATATTCCGTTAGAATAATTCAGACATAACATTAAATTATTATCTTGCTAATCAAATGGTCACCAAACTCAGTATTTCTGTTTCCGGGTATCGTTGCCCGGAAACAGAAGTTTTTGTATCGTTGGTTTCAGGTCGCGGGCGTGTGTGTGTATGTGTGTGTATGTGTGTGTGAGAGACAGAGAGAGACAGAGAGACAGAAAAAGATTGAGAGAGAGAGAGAGAGGGAAGAAGAGAGAGAACGAGAGAGAGAGAGAGAGAGAGAGAGAGAAAGGGTAACGCTAGATAAGAATATGACGGAATGATAAATGTATCAAATAATTTGGAAAATTTCTACTTTGACATGAACCGGTGTGATCAAGAGAAGAATTTTATCTAACAAGAACAAAATCTACATAAGCGAGGCAAAACATGAATCAAGTTTTAACTCGCTAATGTTCTTGTGAATATTTACAATCGGAAAGAGAATTGAAATTTTTGGGAGACATAACGAGGAAAGAGAGCTTGGAGAATTTGACACACACAGGACATACTGAAGGCAAGTGGGACGTCGGGGGAAATCGTGTAACCTACTTAACAAGCATATGTGCATATGGATGGCAGAATAAGGATTGGGAAGTCCATCGAATCCGAAGATGACGTATCGTTTCTGCATATTATCTGTGAACTCGGAGGTGGCTGCTCCGCAAACCCAGACTGGAGGTATAGAGTCTGGGACAGTGGGAGCACTGAAAGTTCGTTGTCGTAATCACTGCTGACGATGCCCTCTGGTATTGATCTCTAGCAGCGGCAAGCTTCTGGCGTCGAGCACCCTCGAAGGTGACAGCAGCATCATGAATTGTGATTAACCAACCTGGTCGATCACTGGCGCGCTCCTCTAGTTCTTAGGTTTTGAGCTTGCACCCCTGGAGATTTGCTTTCACAGTGTCCTTGTACCGATTCTTTGGACGGCCTTGATTTCTCTTACTGTGCAAGAGTTCTCTGTACTGCAGACGCCTTGGCATAATATGCCCCACCCATCGGAGTTGGGCTTTATTGGGAAGGATAGTAAAAAACAAACAAAGGATAGGGTTGTTCTGAAGAGCCACGATCAACCACGTCCTGAATGGACACGGCATATAAAAGAAGAAAAAGATGTAAACTTCTTTTTGTGATGTCTTCTTTTCATCGGCGAAACACGTCAAAGTAGAAATTTTCTAAATTGTTTTATATCTAGAGTCACTCCTCGCTTAATGACCTGGTCTCGCTAAGTGAGAACTTGTCGCTAAGTGAGAAATTGCAACTAACCGCTATTTCAGAAAAACTATATACATGTTTCAACCAGATATTTACATTATTTTCATTGGGACTATTGTCCTCATCTCTGTTGTTGTTATCACAACATTTCGGCCGTTGCACCATCTGGCCTTCTTCATGTACTTGACGGGTAACCTTCAGAGAATTTTGAAATGATGTAGATTCTTCTTAGTTCGGTTTCAGTCCGCTTATTGCTCGCCTTGTTTCTACTGAATCTCAGTCTGCACTACCCATGCGCCTAAGAGATTGGAATCGTAATTGCCATGTCACTAAATTCAGAAACTAACGCTTTAATCCACTAGGCTATTGTCCTGCAGGACAATCCTGAGTGTAGAATTTGGATCCTTAAACTAAATTTGCTTGTTGTTGATTCTTTTGCCGCTGCTGTAACCTTTGACTGCTTTCACCGCAGCTTCTCATTCTTACTACTACTTGCAGCTGCTGTTGAATCCTTGCTATCATTTGTCTTTATTAATGGCTACAGTGCTGTGTTCAGTTCTTTTGCTGAGAAAGCCTTCATAGCCTAGCACATGAGCTGTAATTCCTGCGTATTTTCCCTTTTCACTTCTATATATGATCAATTATGAAAGAAAAAGTGTTGTTACCAATATATTCCCACCCTGTTGGCTGGGGCTTCAGAATACATCGACGACACTTCTGCGGAGGGGTAAGTCTTCCCCAAATGAGGCGTCCTGGATATAAGACGATAAAACTACATCCAACGGCAAGGCTTCTGAGAGCTTTCGAAGAGCGTGGAACCACCTCTTAACTGCTGGTGTTTCCAGATTCACATTGACTAGAGGTGGTAGCACCCGTTAGGGTCCCAGTTATAGGCAAATAGTTAACCCCAAACTGTGGTCAAAACACTATGAAAGTGTAAAAATAGGTTTTAATACCAATAATACATTTTTGGAAAAAATTGTTACCAGGAATAGATTTTGAAAAAAAAAATGCCAGCAATATATATTTGATGGAAAAATTTATTACCAACAATACCAGCAATACATTTTTGAAAAAAAATATTACCAGCAATACATTTTTAAAAACAATATTACCAGCAATAAAAATCTTGTCGGCATTAAATAACCCATTGAGGTTGATATGCTGTAAAACAAAACAAACCAAACCATACCAATATATTCTATATATATTCTCCCTCTCCCTCCCACTCCCTCTGTCTCTTTGTCGCTGTCTCTGTCTGTCTCTCTGCCTGTCTGTCTCTTTATCTCTCTCTCTCTCTCTATATATATATATATATAAATTACGAATTAAATTTCTAGCGCACAGTGACCGAGCACTACTGCCAATTTCATGCTTAAACACAATCCTCAGGTGGTCGGCAGCAGTAGTGCGAATATACGAACTTTTATTACCTCAGGCAAGTTAGAAATGGAAACAAATATGCCCGGTGCGTGCATATCATGCACACACCAACCAAACTAACCTAGAGTGGGGAAATCACCCATCCGGCAAAGATCAAATAAAGCCACAAACGCGAAATTGTAACCCCTCCCCCCACCAAAAAAAAAAGTTGTAGTTTGCCGGTGCGTCCAAAAAGTTCTCAGTGCCACACGGAACAATTGGGACAACGGTAAAAGAGCCTAATACTTTCAAGCAAAGAAGGTGGTCAACAAAACCTGGCCCCAAAGTCAGCCATGGTAGAGCTTCCTAATATTAATAGAAATAAGAAGCTCTTAAAATAAGTCTACCGTGGATGCACACCAAAAAAGTACCCCATGCCATATAAAAATGGCAGAGCTTTACTAAATTATGAATTAAATTTCTAACTCAAAGGGACTCACCACTACTGGCAGTTTCCTGCTTTTTATATAGTTTGTAAAATCTTTATTTTTTATGAGTTACGCATATTACTTGTGCAGGCAATATTTTATTTACTTTAAAAAAGATCTAAATTATCAGTCGTAGATCATGCGCATAACTCATCATACAAGTTTGTGCTGAAAAGTTCTCAGCCTGACCCACTTCCTTAATTCTAACCAAACATCAAATATTTTTTAAAATCCTTTCTTGGTCGATCCGAAAAAAATCAGCATCTCCTCGTACGATTCTTGGTTTGTTAATGTTTTCCTTTTCCGTGTGCGTCGATGAGGTGAAGTGGTGAATCAGTACAAGTGCAGCCGAACTCTTATATTAATAATTGGCCGACACAACTTCTGATTCTGACTATTCAAGTGCTTATATTATTGTTGATCTAAATGTCCGTTTTAACATTATAGTATTGTTTAAGTATTCTTTTTTTAGGAAGGTTATTCTAGTTATCTTGCAGATGTTTACATAGTTCTATCTATCTATCTATCTATCTATCTATCTATCTATCTATCTATCTATCTATCTATCTCAATTTTTTAGTGGGTAAACGAATGCCAAAATTATGCCACATCCAGCTTAATGATCGCATTATTATTTAAAGGAGAAAGTAAGTTATTATATATTTATTAAAGACATTTTTATGTTTAACGTTCTTTTTTATAGATACAAGTATTTAAGTAAATGCTCTGTTTATAATAAACAGTATTAAATAACATTTCGACCTTGCCTACCGAACGCTCCTCTGTGGCCGAGTCGGTTAAGGCACGTCAGCGTAAATGACGGTTCCGTATAGGATGCAGGTTCGAATCCTGTCAAAGGACGAATATTTTCTATGAAAATTTCTCGGACATTCAGGCCGGTAAATGTTATTTAATACTGTTTATTATCAACAGAGCATTTACTTAAATACTTGTATCTATAAAAAAGAACGTTAAACATAAAAATGTCTTTAATAAATAAATTGTCGGACTTTGTCCATTTCTTAATATATATATATATTTAGGCAGCAATTTTTCATTTATACATGTTTCATTAACGACGACAGATAAGGTACTAGGATTAAGTTTTTTATTTAATTTTTCTTGTGTTCGAACATGTGTTTTCTTTTCTGTACAGAGTGTGTAGAAACTGTACAAATGTTCTCTAATTCTGAGCGCTTTCGACTATACTTTTAGCCATTTTCAAGGATGATTTTATTTTTGCTTTTTAAATGAGCGAATGGGTTGTGTATATGTTTCTAGAGTTATAAGGATGTTTTATTTTACGTATATGTATATAGAAAGAAATGGAATTTTATTTATTAATCCTATTCTTATCACTTTAAAAGTTATTTTAGTGAATACCCATATTTGAGTAGAGGCTCGTTTTAAGTTATTTGAATTCACTGATTTTGTTAATTTTATATCGTTGCAATTTTAGCATTACTCGCAGCAGTTTTTAATGTTTTCCAGAAATTTTCTTTATCTTAATATTGTTTTCTATTCAGATATAAACACTGCATTATTATATCATTTATTTCTATTCATTATTATTTTGCAAAATGAATAATAGTCAGCTTTGTATGATCTTAAATCAAGTGTTTAACTTAAAGCTTCTTTCTTGTAACCTGTATCATTGAAAAAATGTCTTTTCCATCTCGTTTAAATTATTTAATTTTTTGCATTCATCTTGATACCATCAAGAACTATAAATTAAGGGAACTATAATTTGACTGCTTAAAATACTAGCTTAGAACATTACTCCATCTCTGCCCTTGTATTCTGAATAATGTTGCTTGACTAATTCCATGAAAGGTTACTACTTCTCGCCCAGCCATCAGAGCCATCCAATGGAGCTTTAAATTCACCACTATTAATCTTGAGAAGACAGTTTTCATGTACTTTTTCGACAAAATTTCTTCCATTTCATAGCCAATAACATTTTGTATTGTTTACATTTACAACACCAACTTCAAATATTTTCATGCCGATCAGTCAACTTTTCTTGCTTATCATCCTTTTAATTTTTCTGAAATTTCTTTTTTTTGTCACATTCTTAAAGTCATTATTTCCTTTATTAAAATGCTGATATCCTCCATCTCTGTTGTTATTATGTGATAATAGCAACAAAGCTGGAGACAATAATCTACAAGGACATTATGTAAATAATAATAAATCCTCATCAAAGAAACTCAGACAAAAATTCTTGATGTCAGTTTCTTTTTTTTTTTATCTTGCCAATCTTTTTAGTTTCAAAGAACTGCGATCTCGAACAATTTCCAACATTCTGTATTTATTATTCAATAACTCGAATATTTTCTGTCTCTGCTGAAATATTATAAACCTTGGCAGTCTTTATATATCTGAAATTAAAATAAATATCAATAATTATACCGTCATGTCTATTCATTTACTACATGTAATGAACAATAATCAAATTATATAATAAAATCTTACACTACTAAATAAGTTATTGCAAATATTTCGAATAAAGAGTGTTATTGTAAACAATAATTCACCTAGTATATTTATCACATACATAGTACGTCATGAAAATACCAATTTTGTTATAACATTGTCTTGTATAATAAAATATGACATTATGTAGTTGATTGGTGTAGTTGATGCTTAATGAAAACTTAGAGTTGGGCCAAGTATATAATCAATTATGAGAGGAAAGATAATAGATTTTGGACGTGTATCGGACATTAAATGAAATATGTAGGTATAGACAAGTGAATAAAGATAGTTTCTGATTCAAGTTATTTACGTGGTTTACTTTCATCTAGTTCAGGGTCACAAAAGCAGGGCACCTAGTGGAACACCTTGGATGATTATTGGGATTAAAAGGGGGGGTGCATAGATGGCAAATGATTCTAGTCATAATGATTATTAATCGGTTGGACATTTAGAGAAGAGGAACAAGAAAAATGTTGTTGAGAATGAATCAAGAGGAAGAATGAAAAACAGAAAATCCAGAAAGATAAAGTGATTAGGATATAAAGAAAACGAGGGTGAAATAAAGAGAAAGAGGGTGAAATAGAGAGAAAGAGAGTGAACTTATTTCTACAGGGTGGTTCACCCTGTACAGGGCCCGTGGGACACTCGTGGTAGAATGTTACAGAGTAAGAGGTAGTTTATGCGGATAGGAATGGAAGATAACGGTTAATCATAGACTTGAACAGGTTAAGACTGTAGAGATCACGGAAACATGCTGTTCCACAGAGAGCAGTAGTTCGCGGGAAGAAGCTGTCCTAGTACGTCTCAACAATGGAATACGGACAGAATGAGGGTGTTTCATTACAATGTAAGCGACATGGTGGTTCCTAACCGTGAAGGTTAAAACTGGCAGAGCCAAAGAATGCAGTTCGTCAGAGCACTTTCTATGGCAGTAGAGATAGACCAGTGGCAGGCCTGTCACATCCTGTCTGTGAGAGGTGGGGTTGGATAGTGGAAAATAATTTCTCACCCTCGAGAACTTGGAGACGCTTTTGGATTATCGAGACTTGAAAGTGAGGATTGGGCATCTCCTGTCCAAATATGACAGCCGCCGGATCAAGCTCTTGTAAAGTTAGAAGGTATCACGAGCAGTCAGGTACTTACAGAACCGACTATTTTTCATCCATCATTAGCGATGGATCGCATGTATTAGTTCCACTTGATGTCAGCGATAAATTTAAAGCCATTAGGGGGGGGGACATCTATTCATCGTGACTGGTGGTTGTTCGGGGTCTGATCGGCGGTGATGGAATGTAACTAGTTAGGTTTTCGAGGCACTAAATATAACCAGCCAGTTTTTCCCTCACTGACATAGAGCTAGATCGGATGAGAGATCAGCTACTAATCTCTGGTCACCACGAATTTTGGAAATGCACCCATATATCGTCCTATAATCGGTATAGATATTTACAAATGATCTGAGTATACTCTTAGGCAGATCATTAAAAGTAATGAAAAGTAAAAAGAAGGTTGGTCTGAGAAGTGACCCCTGGTGGATTCTTGCGTTGATTGCCGGAGGTCTGGAAATTAACAAATATTATCAGGGACCTACTCATTAGTAAGAACTTTATTTTAAGACTCTTCCAGTAATTCCACAGTTAGAAAGCTTGAGGAGCAAACCTTTATGCCACACATTGTCAAAGACTTTGGTAATATTTGATGCTACGTTCCTTAAGGTGTATTTGTTGTCAAGAATGGTTGGGCATCACCAGTGGATTGGGCTGATCGAAACCCATCGAAACCTCAAGAGGATGTTCTTATCTAGGTACTCAGTGAAAGACAGAGGAGAAAGGGATAAGGGCGAAAATGAATGCCAGTTTATTATATCACACACGTCCGATTAAATTTTAAACTTAAAAGTAAATTAAATTAAAATGGAACGTCCACACATAGGAGGGGCACACAAGACGAACAATTGCTTAAATAAGCGAAAAAATTCTATTAGAGGAATATATTTTAGTGAAGAATTCGCCAAACAATTAATAGACATAAATGTTTTATATATATGAGGGGATGCTAAAAAGTCCTTGACCCGACCTACTTGGAAAAAGCTAAATAATAAAACTTCAGTGGCGTTGGAATGTTCCCAGATTAGGCGTAAAAAGTATACTGTTAGTCTAGTTATTCGAATTGTCGGTTTGTTCTGCGATGCTTCTCATGAATCAGTTTTTGAACTTTTCTCGCATTTTCTGGAGGTTTGCTTGAGATTATCCGCCATGGACGGTCATCATTTTGAAAAGCAATTTTGTCAGTCTTAAAACGCTACTCAAAAACTAGTGTTCGACGTGATGTTTTCCCAAACCTGACGAAACTTTTCGATGGTTTCAGGTGTAGAGCTGCTGCCGAGCTTAATGCAGAATTTTATACAAGTACAGTGCTCGAATTTGTCAGATATCGTAAAGATCGCAGAACCGTTCCAATATAACGCTACGAAACCTAACACACGAGTAGAGTTAACAACGCCTATTGTCAGATTAACCCAGGCGACTGGGTATCGATGTGCATAAGTATTTCTGTTGAATAATTCAACCACAATGCATACAGACCAGTAACTCTCCGATAACATAAAGCATATATATATATATATATATATATATATATATATATATATATATATATATATATATATATACATATGTGTGTGCGTGTGTGAGAGCACGTGTGTGTGTGTGCACGTGCGTTTTTACCCATAGTAATCCATCATTATTTGTTATTGGTTTTTCCCGAATCCTTCTGTGTCGAATGTGACTCCAGAACGTGTCTTACCAGCAAACCCCCCCTTCATCTTTCCATCTTCTCTCTGGTTTTTACTTACTGCCTTCTTTACCATCTAAGTAGTAATGAACCAAACCTTTTCCTCCACTTATTATATCTTCTTTTTACTATATCTCCTAACTGCGTCCATTTTTGCCTATTTAATCATTTCTAGGCTCTCTTTAACGTAGTATGTTCACTGATCCATGTTGAATTCTGTCTGACTTTTAGAGTTTACCATTCCTCTTTTCATTGAGAATTGCGCATATTTTAGTTGCTTTTTATGCGATTTTGTTAATTACTATGTTTCGCACTCATACGTCATTTCACATTTATTATACACTTCCTGTTTAAGCATATTGCCAAGGTGCTAGTCAGGACATCTCGAATGCTTTTTAATCACTTTCCAACTTATCTTTATATATTGTTTTATTGCATTTTGTGGTATTTCTTTATTGTTACCCTCCATCACACACGCACGCACGCACACAAACACACTCACACATACACATACACACACATGTTTACAATATAAACTGATAAACATTCAACTGAAATACTATTCCGCCAAATGTAGGCTAACGTTTATTTTTTTAGTACAGTGCTTAATAAACATTAAACAAAGCCACATACGGTATAAATATTACGTTTTTTTACGTTACTAAATGTTTCACGGTAATAATCCGATCGTCACACAATTCAGAATAGGCTATTTTAAGCGCCTGACGATCTGTTTATTAACGTCATACTTTCAGTAACGCGAGTGCTTCGTACGTTTTAAGACAAACAACCTAATATTTACACTACATTTTACCCTCCTCTGCACATATATATATATATATATATATATATATATATATATATATATATTTCTTCATCTAATTTATGATATTTTTGAACGTTACAATTGAACATTAGTCTTGACTAATTTCTACTCAATTTTAAAGTTAAATCAAAATTGTTTTTATTCAGGTTATTATCAATTCTTGTAATTCATTCAATTATTCTGATATTAGAAAAATGCCATCAAATCACAGAAGGTTTTAATATTAACCATTTCTGTTTTATTATGTCCTTTTTTAGTAAATTTTTAAAAGATATTTTTCAAAGAATGGTTATGGTGGATTCATATCCTTTGTGTCACTCCAATTCCAATCTTTATTTTATCTGTCTTGGTTTAGTCGAATTACTGCAGTAATGCTATCGGATATATTCTTCATAACTTTTATGTAGTTTTCGTTAATACAGTACTTTCGTACTGACTTAAAGACAGTCGCGTATCCTCCTGAGTTAAATGCCTTTTCATAGTCAACATCAACTAAACAATGTGGTTTGTCATGTTCTGCATTTTTTCGATCCGTTGATCTATTGTTTGCAGATACCTATTTTTGTGAAGCAACTCCTAAATCCTGCCTGTTCACATGGCTGGTTTTTATATCATGTATTTGTTAATCAGTGCTTTTGAGAATATTTTGTATGTGTTCGGTAGTGTAGAAAATTTATCGGTACAGCGAAGAAGTACATCCAATACAAATTCTGACAGTTAGTCACTTCGCCATATTTTGGCTGATGACTTTCCAACACTTCTTCATAATATGATAGGACTGTAGTTGCTAAGGTTTTTATTACATTTATCATATGGGAAAATATGATATAGATATTTCTATATATCAGAACAATATGAGGAAAAATGAATGACAAGGTGGAAAAAATTCAGTGTGACACCTTTTGTCATCAAGGAGGACTTAATCGGATAGAAAGCAATTTAGTAAGGCGAAAATGTATAGAAAGTGCTCTGATCGGTAGATCATCTACAATAAGTTTGCGTCCAGTTTTTTTTTTTTTATAAAATTTCACCTTTCTTGGCAGATCTTATATTATCACAATATGGGATCGTTAATATCAAAAGTTATAAAAACATAAAGAAAAAGAAAATGAAATCGGCTAAAAAAATTAAAATTTCAACGTTTTAACATCTTCATCATTTCCTGTCAGTGCATAATTATTAGGTTGTCACACATGAAATGACGCACTTCAGAGGAAACGAATAAAACGCTTCTGAAATTCTAATTTATTTAGTTGAATTAGGTACAATGTTGATAAACGACGGTTCTCCAACGTACCTTTAAATGTTTGATCCCATTATTAAAAAAATTCTCATCCCTTGATGTGATAAACAGTTCAAATGCTTCGATTGCCACTTCCTTATTGGAGAATGCTTCATTGAATATGAAAAGCTCCATTTATAGAATCACTGGAAGGGTCTTCTCAATCATAAAATTCTTCTTAACCGGTAGGTCCCTTAAGGTAGTTACACTGGCCAGTTCTCCGGATCCCTAGTGGTCAACGCCAGCCTCCCCCAACCCGAGGTCACTCCTCGAACTAACCCTCTTTTTGATCTACATAAATGATCTGCCTAAGAATATACTCAGATCATTTGTGAACATCTATGCCGATGATACGATGATATACGGGCGCACCGCTAAAACCCTCGGTGGCCAGGGATTGGCGGCTGATGTCTTATCCGATCTTGCACAAAGTACCCAATGAGGTAAATACTGGCTGGTTACATTCAATGCATCAAAGACCAAGCTAGTTACATTCCGTCATCACAGATCTGACCCCGAACTATCACCAATCTTAATGAACGGTGATCCTCACGGGGGAGCAGCGTGCCTCGAAAGATGTTGGGCCTAAAATTCACACCCAACTGGAACTTGTACATACGACCCATTGCTAAGGATGCAGGTAAAATGTTTGGCTCCCTGTACCGCTCCAGTAAGTACTTGACCCCCTCCCGCTACCACTTACATAGTAGCAAAGCCCACACATTCCCTCCGTATCCCATCTGTGAAAAGTAAGTTCCAAGCGAACAGCTTCTTCCCGCGAACCATTGTCCTGTGGAATCGACGCGAAAGACGATGTTTCCCCCGATCAATAAAATCTTAATCTGTTCAAGGCTGGGGTTAACCGTTGTCTCGCACTCCTATACATATAAATGGTCTCCAAATGTAATTCTATGCCTCATGTGTCCTCTTCTAAAGGGTGAACCTCGTAAAAATAAAAAAAAACTCAGTAGGAGATATATCAGGTGAATATGGAGGATGAGGCAAAATTTCATAATTCAGGCGATGCAGCTTTTGGACAGTTGATTGAGAAGCGCGCGATCTTGCGTTGTCGTGCAGCGAAATTGGGCCATCCGTATTTACAAGTTTCTTTTTCAATTTTTCGTGCATACACTCAATTTCTCCAGAATATGAGTTTGTTGTTATTGTTCTCCTTTGAGGCAAGAATGAACAATGATTAGCCCCTTTGAAAGACCACCATAAAGTAACCATTAACTTTTTAGGGTGCAGAGGCGGTTTTGGGTATTGTTTTGGTGATTCACTAACCACGATCCTACTCTCTTACTGTTGTTAAAGAGTATCTATTTGTCATCGCATATAATGATTTGGTGAAAAAATTATTCATTTTCCAGTCGGGAAAGCAACAAAGAGTACACCTCAAAGTAAATGTTTTTTGAGTCTCATTCAGTTTATGCGGAACAAACTTATCCAGATTCTTTACTTTTCCAATTACTTTCAAGTGCTGAGAAATAGTTGTGAGAGATGTTTCGAATTCCGATGCAAGTTTTCGGATTTTGATCAATCAAAGCATTTACTTGAACATGTTTAATAGCCGATCGCGGTCTTCCGCTTAGTTTATTTTCAAGACTATAATCCCCTGAAAAAAACTTTTGGAACAATCTCTGTACAGTTCTGATTTCAATAATACCATTACCAAAGTCCGCCTCGATATTCCGAAATGGTTCAGAGGCAGAATGACCCTGTTTGTGCTCATACAGTAAGATTTCATGTGTAACAACCTAATATAACCGACGTTTGCATTTTTATATCTACCCTTCTACACATATAATTCCATTAAAAACATTACTTTCTTTCTGGAGGTCGAAACGCGTTGTACACAATGTTTTCCACTTTGTCATTAAATTGCTACCCGTTTATTATATAGAAGTGGGCGGTGAAAAGGCTCTTGAGCAAACCTGACCAAATGAACAAACATTTGAATTTATTTTAGAAGGGGCTTTAGTCGGGCCCAGAACCTTTCAGCACCACCTCATATATATATATATATATATATATATATATATATATATATATATATATATATGTGTGTGTGTGTATGTGTGCGTGTGTAAATGCGAGCAAATATTTTTTTTCAAATCCGACTTTATTTCCAATTACTATAAACGTTATATTGAATTACCCCACTTGTTGAGTAGTTCAGTACACATCTCTGTTTTTTAACAGCGAAATTAATGTCTCTTGGCTTAGAGGTTAGGATAGAAAATATGCCTCTGGATAGTAATTTCATTCTTTAACAAAAAACAGGGATGTTTATTCAAACATATGTCCCCATTAAATATAACATTTATGGTAATATATATATATATATATATATATATATATATATATATATATATATATATATATATGTGCATGTATGTATGTATGTATGTATGTATGTATGTGTGTGTAAGTAAATCATGCACCTTTGAGAAGATTTGATGCAGAAAATTATTTTTCTTGGAGAATTTTTAAATTAATCGTGTGAAATCTAAGGTTAAATTTTATACCTATATGTTATTACAATATGCGAGGGTGCTGAAAAGTGTGCAAAAATCCTTGAATACTGTTTGGTGCACCTATCAGCTTTGAATATTAATTGTGTACGTTAAACATGTTAGAGTAAAATCATTCAGATCAGAATTCAATCAATAATTATGTGACAGTCTATATACTTATTGATTCATCCTGCTATATCTATCTATCTATCTATCTATCTATCTATCTATCTATCTATCTAGAGAGAGAGAGAGAGAGAGAGAGAGAGAGAGAGAGAGAGAGAGAGAGAGAGAGAGAGAGAGAGAGAGAGAGTCAAAGAAAATAATTGAATTTGATCGTGACTTCATCTCACGCTTCTTTGCTTAGGAGGAATTCGAAGCTTTATTTACTTTGACTAGAATGTAAAAAGCAGGCAAATATAATGTACTTGAATTGACACCGACTATCAGCTCACTCATCCATTGGGGTATTGATTTGCTGCTACTACTAATTCGATTTACTCTGACCAGAGGGCGAAATAGGAAACAGACTGTCAGTACCCATCATTAAATATACGTTATAGCATCGAATTTCCCTCTAATTTCATACATTTTAATTTTGAAACTTTAATTTAGGCTTTCAAGAGGTCAAACTGATTTCTATGCGTTCTTCTGTTGGTTTTGTAGATAAAGTACGATGAAAAAATGTGACACCGAAATCTGAAGGTGCATTGGAATAGAGTAAGATGCCTTCTAAAAACAAAATATTTACAACCAGAAAAATTTCGTTATAAACAAAGATACGATTAATCAACTCTTATGTAATATCGACACTCCTATATAGTATCTTTTTAAGCATAAGGCCGAAAGTATGCAGCGTCAAGTGAGGATAGAAGTCACTATTCAGTCGTAATTGATATAACGAGACAAGCTTGCTAACCATTACACCACGTCCAAGTTCTCAACCCTCCCATGTGAGATAATTTCCCCACGAATAAAACGGAAACTTGCGACAACAGAGATGTGATTCCAGAAAGAAGTCTGAGAATACCATGAACAGAACATGTGAGCAATGGGGAGATTTTAAGGAAACGAAAAGGACACTAGGATCAGAAAGAGACATTTGACGTTTCTGGAGGACATATGATAATGCTTGGAGAATTTGACACTGATAGGACATATTGAAGGTAAGAGTGTCAGAGGGGAAGCAGCGAGTAACCTTCAAGCGAGTTTGTATAATTAGATGCTGAAAGAATTTTAGAAGAATGGAAACATTTTGAATAAATGCACAGCAAAATGATACACAGCCAAATATAGGTGCAAGACAGAGAAATTGATGGATGCGAACAGATAAATATGTTGATATCACCTGACACAGGTAAGGATGAACAGACTGAGATGAATGGAAATAGACAGCTACCTGCTTAGCCAGATGGAAACAAAATTATATATATATATATATATATATATATATATATATATATATATATATATATATATGTATGTATGCATATATATATAGCGGAGAAAAGAGAGAGAGACAAAGGAGAAACATTGATAAATATATGTTGCTGACTAAAACATATGAATAGATATAGCCAAGAAAAAAAGAAAAAAAGAAACAAAACAATATTATTGATATGTTTTGAAGAACTGATGCAGAAAACCTCAGAATGTTGGTTTGACAAATATTTAAATTTAAAGAATTTTCTGGTCGTTTGCAAGATCTAGATGTCGGTTGATATCGATCTCTCTGCAAGTGTCTACCGTTTAAAACAGCAGTCCTCGAAACCTGTAAATTTTTTGGGCATCTTTCAGTGTCGAACAAACTCAGCAACATCCAATCAAGCGAACAGATAAATGTGCAGAATTGTTAGTGATTTATGATCAGGTAAATACGGACTGAACTAGAAAGGATTCTTATAATACGTCTTAGACTTATGTACTCATTGATTCTTCGATAATGACATTAAAGATAAAACGTTCATATTCAAATAGATTAATTTATATATGAATTATATATATATACATAAATAATCTCTATATAAATATATATATATATATATATATATATATATATATATATATATATATATATATATATATATATATATATATATATATATATATATATATATATATATATATATATATATATATATATATATATATATATATATATATATATATATATATATATATATATATATATAAGAAGAGTATTAGACGTAAGTGAATGTAATGGTAATGGATTCGGCTGGAGTATATATATATATATATATATATATATATATATATACGGACATAAAAGTATGTTTACGGGAAATATATATGAAGCTAAATCAAAAGATTATGCAGAATCAATGGAGTCAAATAAATACATAAGTTTATGTCACATAAAGATCTATCTATCTATCTATCTATCTATCTATCTATCTATCTATCTACACAGAAAGGGATTCTAGATATAATAAAAATATATAAATAAAGCACAGGATCTGGGGCCAACAGAATAATACGAAAAGATACGATCCCGTCAATATTCAAATATATATAGTGTAAAAAATATTTTATTTTTTGGGCAATTCCATTATATGTAATTTATATTTAAAGAAAGGTATAATACCAAAAGTTTAATAAAAACAATGAAACGATATGATTTTCTCTTATACATTAAAAAGCAACAATAAATGGCATGTATCCACTTCTTTTGAAAAATATGTTGCAATAATAACATTCCCACTCATAAGTATATAAGAATGTGTATTTTAATCAGTTACATCTTCATTCAGGAATATGAACCGAATTCACTAAAATCTCATTGACCAGATTTCACAAGGAACTTAAAGGAGAAGGATTGTTTTGTATTAGATTCCGTACACGTAAAAGAGAAAAAAAAAAGGAGAGGGATTGGTGATGGGAAAACGGAAAGAGAGGAGGAGGAGAAAAGAAGTTAAAGAAATGAAATAAAGAGAAAGTAAGTTTTGATGAACGCCGCTTATAAATGAAACATAATTTGTCTTCATTAATTCTTGCTTATTAGTGCTGTCATCTTAAACATCTTATACCTGACATGAAGAAAAATGATGTCAACTCAAAGCATATACTACAGCGAATATTTCATAAATGTAGCTTTGTACCACTCGTAAAATAGTTACCGTAAATTAGTAATTGTACACTTGCATATTGATTAAAAATAAAATATTTCAATTGACAAATAATCAGTTTTCAGCAGACATATTCAACCTAACGCGGTCATTTTCAAAAAACTAAATGTGCATTCAAAAAGAAACACCTTTTTGATTTTAAAACTGATTTCTAGAATATAATCTATCAATACAAAGAATTCCTGAAAATTGATTTGCTAAACCTACAAAAATATCGAGGAGGACATCTTGAAAAACAATAACAATGACTAACATTTCGAATCAATATTTATTTATATTCGGGCAAATCTCCTCATTTTTGAGCCTCCACTACGCTTGCGTGAGATTGCGAATTTAGTGGCATTATTTTTTGGGTTCAATTCCTGGGTTGGGTAATACAAAATGAGACTCAGTAGGAAAAGTTATATTAAAAAGAACAAAACGAAATATCCCCAGACATGGATAGCAAATCCCCGGAGATTAAATATAGGGTTCAGTTCGAAATTTCCTGATGGTTACCTGGATCGATAGATACCTGAAGAAGTTCGGAAGTTACAACGATCGAAACGATATAATAATAACAGCAATAAAATGAGGACAATAGTCCGAATGTAAATAAATAGTGATAAATCTTCATACCAGAAATTCAGACAGAAAATCACAAATCACATTTTTTGTCCTAATCCTTTAAAGTGCTAGATAGTGTCTACGCGACATTTAAGACCAAACTGGACAGTCGCCTTGGTCACGAACGTTAGAAGCTTGCATCGGATACTAAACTCCAGTTAACAAAAAGTATTCGTTTTTCTTATTTATCTTTGGTAAATGAATGATAAAATCCAGTACCGAAATATTGAATTAAAGTCACGTTTTTGGGAGTGAACTTAAAAGAATCAATGTTTTAATTCTACGAATTTCAGCTTTTTCTGCTATATATTTCACAGCTATATATTTTTTCGTTCTCCACAGTTGTACTTAATAAACTCCACACCGCCGCTTAATCCATTTCTTTTCGTACAAATTTGAACGGCGATAATGTTAATAAATTTCTTTAAATTTTAATTCTTAGCAAAGTTTGTTCACCACGCCTTGAAAATGTTTCATTTTATTTGGAGGAAGACAATTAAAACAATGAGATTAGTTATTCGCATGCACACATTTTATATTTAGTTATTTAAAATTAGCTATCTTGACTACTTCGCTAAAAGAGAGGATACCCTGATTGAAAAAAGGCCCCAAACTTGATAAATAATTTTTTATCATCTAAAAGTTTATGTTATTATTAAGAGAAAAAACCAAAGTATTTTATTATTATTATTTTACATTTTTAATCCTTCCTAGCACATCCGAAATTTTAGTTAAAATCTTGTTTTTTTTAGTCTGCAAAGTTGCCATAAAATCGATCATATCCGCTATTTTTGACGTTTTTGATAACTTTGTAAACAAAAGTGAAATTCTGCGTTTCAAAGTCTTGTAAAATTCATTTTGTAGCAAAAAAAAAAATTAGTTGAAAATAAGAGTAGCATGTCTGAAGGCCTGACTGGTTTTGGATATGTGAATTAACGTTTGCGTCAATGTATCGACAACTAACGTCAGGGCAATTTATCGGACGGAAGGACAGAAGACAGTATTTTCGAATTTTAAGTGAAGCAGTTTATTTAACTATAAAGTAAATTTAAAAATTAAATACTTTGAAAAGTTTAATATTTTATTGATTTTTAGGAACTTTTTTTTAACGAAGATATGTTCAAAGCTTGCACTGTGTCCATCCCTAATATTAAATAAAAAAAGAATATAATTAATAATTGCAATATATCTCTCACTGAGAAAACAATAATTTAATTGTATTTAAAAAATGAAATTAAAATATTTCGTGAAATAATCACAAAATTACTCAAAGTCGATGTAAAAAACATTTTTCCCATGAATTCCTAAAAACACATTTCTAAAATAATGTCACTCATTTGCTAATAAGTTATGAAAGTTTCATTAAAATACGACGATTATTTGATTTTTGCAAGAATTTCTAAATTAATGTGTTTTTCAAGTGAAAAAAGGTGCTAAAAACTAATGGTAAATATTACGCGGCCGCTGACATAAAAAAACAAGAATTTTATTCAAAATTTCGAATGTGCTAGAAAGGATGAAAAAAAAATTAAATAAAGTAATAAAATACTTTGGTCTTTTCTATTAATAAAATACATAAACATTTTGACGATAAAACTGTTTTCCTTAAGTTTGGAGCTTTTTTTCATCATGCTATGCTGTTTTTTCGGTGAATTATTGAAGATACCTATTTAAAAGTCACTGTTTGAAATTCTATACGCTTACTAACAAGGTCAAAAAATTCGGTCGAAATCAGCCAGTTGGTAACGAATGTCTGTGCACGTAAATATCCAAATTTTTTGTATGCTTTTGTTTGCTTAATTTTATTGATTCGATTTCTATGGCTTATCAACCCTTTGCAGGTTAACCCCCCCCAAATAGTTTTAGATTGTAAGAATTTTTTTTAGTTAATAATGGTTTGATTCAAGTTGTAATAATTAACACATAGCTGGGGGGAGAAGAGGTGGATTCATAACTTTCACAAGGGTATTTGTGCGGAAGTGATATAAATTTGATATTGTTGAGGTGAGTGATAAAAGTCATTTGACTAAAATGAAAGAAACAATGGTTTATTATCGTAGTAGGATATCCAATATGAGCTACTACAGCTTTTAGCCGGTGTGATAAGCAGAAATTAAAAAAACAAAAAAACAAACTCATATACTATTCAGATATTCTGTACTACATACCTCATGTTAGTCATATTGAATAACTGACAAAGCTTTGTTGAAATGAGTTTACGAATTGATAACTTATGTGTCCAAAGTAGGACTATGGTAGTAACATAAGAGGCAAAGTAAATGAAATGATCTTCTCCGCAGCCTGAAATGCACACTCAGTAGTCATCAATGCCGCTAAGTGTCACCAGGCGATATCTACTTTATTCAGTTCAACTGATCTATAATTATTTCGCTATATCAACTAAACGTTGACAAATATAAGCGATCCTTAGTTTCGACTTAACAGTTAAACCATTAAAGGAAACTAGATTGGAGATTCGGATCGATGCTTTGAAACGAATGAGATATCGAATTGGTGATAGATATGATGCTTTAACAGATGTATATGGTGACACAAGTTCCCTTTTTATAGGAGGTAAGGCTATAATGGAGTCGGGCTTCCGGATTAAAATGAACAATTACCCACGCCAAGAATGTTAATGGAGGCAGATATTAACGAGGAAACACACGAGTTATTTTTAGCAAAAAAAAAAAAAAAAGGAAAGAAATGAAATTTATTCACGAATTTACACGATTGAAGTTGTGTCAGTTGTTCGTTTTCAGGAAAATAAATCAAAAATTTTTAAAGTCCGTAGTTTTAATGAGTTGTGACGAAGAGGAAATGTTCATACAACAGATTTAATGATCTGACACAAAATAATATTCAAAAATGTTTAAAACAAAGATAAGAAAGTTCGTTGTTCAGAGAAGGGATGTAAGGTTGCATACGTTCAAAATTAGGTGAATACTTAGAATTTTTTGGATTGTTGAAATAAAGATCTTTGAAATACCAAGCGCTTCGTTAAGGCCGATAATATAATCAACCTGTAATTTGACACTGGCGAAAATCTGAATGCTGGATGTGTGAACAGAAATGAAACTTTTCACCTGATTTCGGACGCACTTCTCTTTTTCGTTTAATTTTTCTTTTTATTTTATATAAAAAGGATTTCGCATAGGATCGCTATTTTCTTTTCTTTCTTTTTCTAGGTCAAATGGCTAATTCCTGTGAAAACAAGGTTTTCATTGGTAAAAAAAAAAAAAAAATAATTCACACAGGCTCGCGAATTTGTTTTCTTTTTTTTTTTAGCTCGCCTGCCAATCTCTGTGAAATAAAAGTTTTCATTGGTCCAAAGAAAATTCGCGAATTTTTTTCCTTCTTTTTCCTCAGCTCGCTCGAATTTGAAGTAAATGAAGTTATTATTTCGTACTCACCACAAGGAATTTGCTGAATTGTAATTAGACAGTTTAACTTTATAGTTATATGTTGTTATATGTTGTAAGTTTTTTTTTAAGTCAGTGTTACAAAGTAATACAAGGAAGTCAATTTAGATTCAACTACCAGAAAATTACAAATAACCAAGAGTTATCTCGTCGACTGAAGATGAAATAAAGTTTTTGCAGATGTTATTGATAATGTAAAAGAGACATTACCAAAGTTTAAGAAAGAGGTACAAATTAGAAACAGAAGGAAAAGAACAGATTGCACCACAAGAACCAAAGCGTAAATTCAATGACGCTTTCAACAATTCTGTTTTAGATCCATCCTATTTAATAGATAGACAGAACATTTCCCCAAATATGTCTATTCACTAAAAATGACGTTGAAAGTGATAAAGTCCTTAGGATTAATACACAAAAATCAATTACTTCTTTATAAAATTGTTTTGTTTACGTTTGGATACAAAACTGCCGATTGCTGAAAAGAGATTGCAACACCCTCAAAAATAAAAATCTGTTTTTAACTTATATATATATATATATATATATATATATATATCCAGGTAAATTGAGAACATATAGAGTATAAATCCACTGTACGTAACATTTAATTTAAAAGAGGGGTCAATACAGAGTAGAGCTAAATATTATTTATTTTAGGATATTAAAACAAAAACATGTTAAAAATCGCTACACGATTACAATCATGTTTCGACATGGGAGATGTTAAACTACTGGCCAGTGAACTATTAATTTGATTTCAAAAGCAGAATATTTAATCTATTTCGAGAGAAAAAAAAAGAACAGAATAAAAATATGCTTGTGCGCTTTACCGTTATTAACCAATCGAATATGATCTATACTAAATTCAAACTCACCAAAGTTTTTTTTTAATATAGGTTATGACATGAAGTTATCTGTATATAAATCTTAGACAATTTCCTTATGGACAGATACAAGTGGTTATAATATTTCGTAAGATGTATAGAAGACTGGCGTTCAACTTTCCTAATAAGTAAAAACGAAAGAGATAGGAAGTAATTTACGTTATTTTAGAGAATACTTATATTTAAGTAGACGCTTCTGTCTACCAACCTGAATATCAGAGAAATCTTTAATAAGAAAAATATGCGAACCTGTATCTCCCTGGGCAAAGGGAACTGTCGTGATATGCGATAAAATTTGTAGTATTAAACTACAAATTTTATCACTTTCAACGTCAGTTTTAGTGGATAGACTTATTTGAGTAGACACTCCGTTTATTTATTAAACAGAGTGGCCATATCTAAAAGAGAATCGTAGAAACCGACAATTCCGCGTGTGGTGACCTTTTGACCTTAGACCCAATCTGTTGTTTTTTCTTGTTTTCCCGAATATTCAGGCTGACAGACAGAAATAAATAAAAAACAAACAAAAAAACATTCCGTTTAATAAATAAATGGAGCGTCTACTAAAATATGCGTATCCACTAAAAAAATGTTTAAAGTGATAAAAATATGTCGGATTAATAAATAAATTATTAATTGATGTAAAATAGGATGATATTGATGCTGAAGTGATGTGTTGTGAACTTGTGGCAATAGCTTAAATATTTCCAAAGTCTCTGCGCCACAAGAATTACTCCTTTTCATTCTGTAACAAAAAATCTTTGATGTGTTTCCATTGCTCTGAGAAGTTGTATCACATTTCTGTATTAGTGGCAAACTGTGAACATTAGTCTCTCAAAACATAAACTTATAAAAACCTTCGTACAATGTTGGAAAAGAGATTAGTGTTGACTTGGCAACAATATCACTTGAACATTCCCAGTCATCAACACTTGATCTCGTTGAATTGGTGATAACATTTGCTCAGGAAAACGAAGGCAAAATAAGATTCTGATATGATTGAAGTTGAAACTTATATGAAACGTTTCCCCACCTGCCTGTGTTTTTTTTTTTCTGACTAAAAACAAAATATTGTCTTAATATTGGTTATTATTCTTGCACTTTAATATAACATTAATTTTATATTGTGACATTCTCATTAACGCTTTCTTTCCTCACCCTACTACATGTGGTCATATATATATATATATATATATATATATATATATATAAATTCAAGCGTTATTATAGTGAATACTAGAATTTGAAATAAATACCCCATTTTTATTTTAAACAATATGTATTACGTGTATAGCATTTGCATTTGATGTAATAAAATGTTGGATTAAAAATAAATCCGTTAATTCTTTAGAAATTGGTTTATTTACGTTTCGGATACATCACCCAGTAACCCTCTACCTTGAGTGGTTCTTGAGGCTTTTATTTTGCTTACATTAGCCTAAAACATGTTTCCACTTCCAACTTATCCTTTTCTTCAACATTATTTAGAATTTGTATTTAATAATAATGTAGTCTAAATTTGAAATCTTACGAATAATAAAAGCATACAAATTAATCAAGGATTGCTGCTGAAGCGACCCCCCCACACACATATATATATATATATATATAGGGCGTGGCAAAAGGGATAATTTATTAAAAGTATAAATATACTTGAAAATTTTATATTATTTAATTATTATATGTGCTGTTCAAAATGTCCTCCCTTTTCAAATGACATTTAAATTCTGTGCCTGCAGGATTCATTAACACGCGTTTCCTCTCTCATTTTGCTGCATTCATATTTAATTCTTTCTTTTTCTCCGGTGTATCTTTGTAACAGACTCCCTCAGGTGTTGCTTACTTTATACTTTATTTAAATTATATGAAATGACATTAAATGAAAATATTACTTAACTTTTATGTATCAATTTTATCGTGACATCGGGGTTTCTTGGTAAAATTTCCAGTCTTCAGGGATTATGGTTTTAAACGGTATTTTCAATTGGTATTTTTTTTTTATCCGTTTGGTATAAATTGTGATAATAGTTATTTGTTTTCATGTCTGCATTTAGAAATTATTATTATTACCAAACAAAACTGCTACATAAACAACCATTGACCCTATGAACACGAAAAGAAAAACCACTGGCTCAATAACACCATCAATTATTTTCTAGTTCAACTACCATCATAATAATTATAATTATTGTTATTACCATTCCACCACCATTACTACAATCACTTCTACCATTTTACCATAACTATTTGCTGTTACAATTGTTATTATCATCACCTTCTCCCCCGCCATTATTACCGCACCACAATTACCATTATCGCATCAGTCCACAGTTATAGTTCTTTCCCCCACCTCCAACAAAATTAATACCACCGCATAAATAATAAGAAGTATTATAAATTGCAAAACAGCATAAATTTTTTTTAAAATAATGACAAGTTTACCTATCATAGTCTTACACAGACACCATCTTAAGATAAAAAAAAACAAAAACAGATGGACAGAAGATGTGTGAACGCGCGTGCATACGTATGTATGTATGTGAGAGAAAACATCATTCCGCGAACAAAATAGGCGAACGGTTGACACTGCGACTTACGAAAGAAGTTCGCTACACAATCCAACATTGAATAGAGCGACCAATTGCGTACGTATACACGCAACGACACATGGGTGTGTAATACGCCCAGTCCCACACTGTTCATATATGTTTATGTTTATGTGAGCTGCAATGCGTGAACGTGCGTGTATGTATGTCTGCGTACATTACAGTGGCTTTTCGACGACAATTTTTCCTCCCACTACCATAAAAACACCAATATACGCAACCATATATAAATACAAAATTTTAAAATTAATCAGTTGTCTGACGATCGCAAATCGTGTGAAATGCAGGGTCATAAACTCACATCAATCCAACTAAATATGTTAGTTCTATTACGGATATTGAGCGCCTTCCAATAAGTACCGTGCATATATAATATATAAATAATATATATATAAAATTTTCAATAGGAAGACACTGAAAATTAGTTATTCATGCGTTAGGAATATGGAGAAAATTATATCTTCCCATAATTGTAAAATACTTAGAAACTACCATAGCAATGAAACTCAATCTAGTAACCCTACCTGCAATTGTAGGAATAAAGACAATTGTTCAATCGGGGGTAAATGTATGTATGAAAATGTAGTATACCAGGCAACAATCTTCCCCGAGGAAAATATAATCCAGAAAAAAAGATATATAGGTATATCTGCAGGTGATTGGAAGCAGCGTCTATATAAACAAAGACGCTCGTTTAGATATAGATACCTCAAAAATCAAGCTTCCTTATCCAAACACTACTGGGTCTGGTGGATAAAGGACTAACCCCACATTTAGAATGATTTAGAATGATGCTGATACTTATCAAGAGCTAGAACCCCTAATAACTTCCCCGATCGGTGTGATCTGTACATTGCGGAAAAAATTTTTATTATTAAAGATAAGAATCAAGAGTTGCTAAATCTTCGTAGTAAGACCTTTTCTAAATGTAGACATGAAAACCATTCCAAACATAAACACGATGTTGTCACTTGGACCAATAACATCGGACTTGATATTTAAATGAATGACTATTATGATTATCTATATGTATCATTGTATATGTTTAAGTGATGCGCTATCTATTTATTTATTTACATTTTTTTTAATTTGGGTTAACAAACTTTATTCATGTGTTAATATATGTGTATTGGGTATGTAGGTAGAAGTTTTCCCTAATAACTGATATGCGAAATCATATATTATTTATATACCTAGGTATATATGTAAACGTAAGAGAGAGATACGCGTTAATCACTCCGCGGGTTTTTAATATTTTTAGTATTCTTAACGTTTTCTTCCTCAATGTTCTTGAAGTATAAATTAATTTAATTCCCCCACCCCCCGGATATTTTTATATGTTAAATGTATATATGGATGGATATGGTTCCTTAAATTTTTAATTAATTTTTTGGATTTTGGGAAAAAAAATTTTTTTTAGCTTTTACCTTTTGATATATATATATATATATATATATATATATATATATATATATATATATACAGTTGCAGCCAAAATGATCAGAACGGCATTGTTTTCGTCAGAAAAGTAGGTATAATTTTTTATCAAAGTTGTTTTATATTTTATAATTTTCACAGACAGTACGATATTATTTGTTATTGTCTGAGATTTTGTATGTACGTATATGTATGTATGTATATAGAGGTAGATGTGTATGTAGATGTGTTTATATATGTGTGTGTGTATTTTTTAGGTATGTATGTATACATATGTATATGTATATTGGTGTATAGGTATATATGTATGTATAGTTAGTCGGATATATTGAAGGATACGTTTTTTATTTGTTTGGATGGGTGTAGGTATGTAATTGTATGGAAATGTGTTAGGTTTTATGTGTATATGTGTTTATATGCACGTATGTGTATGTCCGTATATAAATGTGTGTATATATGTAGGAGTGGATGTGTATGGATGTATGTATATATATATATATATATATAGTTATGTGTATACACGCCTATATGGATATATGTACGTGTAAATAGATATGTTGTTGTGTATGTGTGTATACGTATGTGTTTTTGAACATAGAAATAATAGGTCCTTGCTAGTCTAAATAATCGCTATATTTATAATATTTATATGTTTATATTAGATTTGTAACCTGTAGTCGATATTCTTTTGTCAAATTTTCTTGATTGTACAGCGACCCTTTTATAAATGCCCTTCGGTTTTAGCTGACACCCCGTATCTTCTCCCCTCTTTTTTTCTCTTTCCCGCTCTCATCTTCCGATCTTTAAGTGAAGATTATATCGTCTATTGTGTGTGTGTGGGGGTGGGTGTCACCACAAAATGTATACTCTTTTCCGGTGACTATCTTTAATTTATTTTAGGTCAGCATTTCAGAAATGTATTAGACATCTGAGAATATTCATATTTATTTGTATCTGACTCCCATTTTTAAAACTTCTCTCTGTTAAATTTTAATCCCCACCTTCACCTTTAGACCTTCCTGTTCTTCTCTCGTCTGTTACCCCTCCCTATAGCTTTCTTTACTCTCGCTTTCGCCCCACACTCTCATACATACACTCTCACTAAATTTTACTTTTTTATTCCCGGAGTTATTTTTTCTGATATCTTTTTGAATTTGTAGGTCTGATGAATTGGATCGTATTTACGATTCCAATGTAATAAATTATGACCATGGAGTACTAGCCTTTTTTTATTATATATATATATATATATATATATATATATATATATATATGTGTGTGTGTGTGTGTGTGTGTGTGTATAAAAGGCAGGATGTGTGTGCGTGTGTGTAACGAATGCACGGCCGCAATTTTCGACGGATTTGCACCAAAATTTACATGCACATGCTCCAAGTTAGCGTGAAGGCCAAGACCGATTTTGCATTTCCCAACTCTCATCGATAGTGGAAATAATCGATTTTTTCATGCTTCTACGGCAGTTTTCATGTAGTTTGCGGCTATTTTCTACTGGCCAGAGTGAGAGCCTAGAGCTGGCTGCCACGAATAGGCAGGAAGATTCTATTGGCCAGCGTGAGAGCCAACAGCTGACTGACACGAATGTTAACTAGCATGCTAGCATGCAAAAAATCGATAGCTGCATTCGTCACAAGTGGGAAAAATTTAAATCTGCATGGCACTTTACTCCAATTGGCTCATTCGCTTGCTTAAACTCAACGTTGATTCTGATTCCGCAGAACTGGGTTGGGTGTGAAAAAGTATTTGTTGTTAACATTCTTTTTTCATTCGGTTTTTCCAGTTACGAGTCCTTTTTTAAAGCTGATCGTTTTGTGTTCATTTTGTTTAGTTCTTTTTTCGCAACAGATTTAATGTTTAGTATAGAGCTTAGAAAAAATTCGCAGTGTGAGAAGAGGCAAGAAGTAAGGCATGTAGCAACATCAGCACGGCAAAGGGCACTCCTTTAAAGGCAAGGAAGGGAAAAATATTTTAAGTCAAGTGATTGCGATTGCTGTATGAGTAACGCCGGGCCATGCTGCTATATATATTTTATACACACACACGCATACATACACACACATATATATAGTTGTAGATATATATATATATATATATATATATATATATATATATGAGAGGTGAAAGGTAAAAGCACGATCAACTTCCTAATATATTATCAAAAAACATAATTTTGAGGATAGGCTCCTTGTTTATTCGGAGAACTTTTCTCGTACACTATTGTATCTATAATGTTTGCCTATCTGAACATATGTATACTTTCTAAAATGTCCGGTGAATGTATTTATTAAAAGCATCCTAACTCTGTTCATAAATTTACCTGATTCTGACGCATATGTGCGTACTTTACTGAACGCAAATGTATGTGTGCATTCCGGAATGCAAACACATATAGACATAATATATATATATATATATATATATATATATATATATATATATATAGAGAGAGAGAGAGAGAGAGAGACAGACAGACAGACAGACAGACAGACAAAGATACAAACTGATACGCACAGTACAATTTTCTTTTTTAAATGCGAAACATATATATATATACCAGGTGACAATCATATGCAGACGACAAACACACACACACACACACACACACACACACACACACACACACACACATATATATATATATATATATATATATATATATATATATATGTATAAGAAATTATATACGAAAAAATATATATATGAAAATTTATCGGCTCGGCCCAATTGTCAAAATCTGACTTACTGACCAAACAGCAGGCAATCTGAAGTGAAGTGGGAATTCACAAAAGTTTTAAAAGACGTAATTCGTGCTTGCATGAGAAATGAAATATTATTGAGTTCCCCGAGCACCTAACAAATTGTTGAAGATCTGATGTTATCTCGAAATGCGGCCATGAAAACAAGTATATATTTGACGACATCTACCATCTGATTAGTGAATGGTATGACTGGTATGGACATGAAACGGTGTAATTATATGATCGATAAAACTAACTTCTTCATTCTTTTATGGCTTGACAGTTGTGTGTCACATTTTGAGAATCATCGATAGTCTCGTTGACAATGTTATTTGTGTGTATATATATAAATATATATATATATATATATATATATATATGTGTGTTTGTTTGTTCGTGTGTATGTTTGTGTGTGTGTGTGCTAGAATTTACTATATTTTTAAGAAAAGAGTACTCGGTATCGGACATAAGACGTTTATAGATATAAGCAGTGCGGACATTGACATGTTAAACTAAGAGAAAAGTTCTGATACGGTTGTTCACACACTATATATATATATACAAGTATATGATGGTGTATACAGAATAAATTCCAATAACCAAAATTTACTACTCTTCTTAAAAGAGTGCTCAATACAGAGTAGAGCTAATATAATTATTTATTAAAAAATTATAACATAAATACGTTATAAAATCACTACAAAAATAGTCATTTTGTTTCAACACTTCTGGTGTCTTATCAAGTGATGGTGTTGAATGCCAACATTTAACGCCATCACTTGATAAGACACCAGAAGTGTTGAAACAAAATGGCTATTTTTGTAGTGATTTTATAACATATTTATGTTATAATTTAGAATAATTATATATATATATATATATATATATATATATATATATATAAATTTCTTCTTGTATAATTCAAATACGGGATTAAATCTCTCCCGAAATTGATCAATTCAAGTAGATTTTTGTAAGTACTCAGTACGTTATCTATCTATCTATCTATCTATCTATCTATCTATCTATCTATCTATCTCTGGCTTATTCATTACAATTGTTTTGAAATCATATTTGTCTTTGTCCAGAAAATAGTTCAACAATTCCTGTGATACTTTCGCTTTCACTTTTGCTATTAGAACAAATCTATTTCATAGAAGTGAAAGGAAGGAAAATAAATAAGAAGAAGCAGAATTACCATGAACGCTAATTCAAAAAAGAAAAAGTGAAAAAAATCTGAAAATAAAAATCACCCATCCGTTTTCGTATGCCTGTTTTAATAACAATAATATATATAAAACTAATACAACTGCAAACTTACATTAATTGCATTCTCTAATATCATATAAAAATTAATTAAACTCTCATTAGCATCAATGTAAATAAAATCAAAAGATAACTTCAAACGAATAGCCATTAATAAACACATGTACGAAGCTAATTATAACAGAACTAAGTATCTGTGTAACTGTATGTGTGTGCATGTATGTATGTATGTGTGTGTAAGCGCATGTGTCTCATATGTGGAAGCTGTTAAAACATTTCAGTCTTTAGAGAAACATGAATATTCGCGCTAAGTAAAATTCACAAACAAAAGAATGGCGTTAATGTTTAATCAATGGAGAAGATAGTAACAAATATTTTAATACACCACAAATCAAAAACAGATGAAATGAATTATTGATATATTGATTATCTAGTCAGCTGCATATATATATATATATATATATATATATATATATATATATATATATATATATATATATATATAAAATGAATAAATAGAAAGAACAGTAAGATATATAATCCGGTGTTCTTATAGATATTTTTATTTTTACAAAATAGTGCTCAATGTAAATTTACAGAGCATTAATATTATAAATTGATTTATTTAAAATATGTTTTTTTTTCGCTATATATATATATATATATATATATATATATATATATAGAGAGAGAGAGAGAGAGAGAGATAAACCTAGTGAGCCAGGCAAACCTACCCAGGTTTCACCTAAGCGGATCGTCAGGGAAAGTAAATAACTAAATTTTGCAGTAAATCACTAAATCATCCATAACTTTTGTATTGTCCTCTCAAATTACACAAAATCTCAGACAATAATAAACAATATCGTATTTATTGTCTGTGAAAATTATAGAATATAAAACAACTTTGATAAAAAATTATACTTACTTTTCTGACGAAAACAATGCCGTTCTGAACATTTTGGCCGCAACTGCATATATATATATATATATATATATATATATATATATATATAATGCTGAAGACCCAGCTACGCTAGGCTGGACATGTTTCCAGAATGGAGAATCATCGCGTGCAGAAAATTTTATTGTACGGCAAACTTTCCACTGGCTATCGCAGTAGAATGGCACCAAAGAAGCAATTCAAAGATTGCCTGAAAAAAAAAATGTTTGGTGCCTGTCACATTCTACCATTGCCAATGGTCAAACCTAGCCGGGAAACGTGACGCCTGGCCTCTCACCACCAACCATGCCTTTGAAAATACCTTCAGGGCCGCTCTCATGGACAATAGGCAGAGGAGGAAGTACTGCAACGCCATGTCATCTGGCCCAGGCCGGACTTTTAGCTACAACTACTGCGACCGTGTATGCCTGTCCTGCATTGGACTTATCAGTCACAAAGGTATCTGCAAGCGACGTGTACAGACTCCCTCTTGATCTTTGTTTTGCTAAGACATGCCATGATGATGGTATATGGTTTTAAGGTATGCTATATTTATGGGCAAAGAGCCCAAAATCAGAAACAGAAAGTATTTAAATATGAAAGTGGACATTGAACGTATGTAAATATAAAAGTGAGACCATATATATGATCTCGAGGTTAGTTTTTATTATGCAAATCAATGTTTTAATAAAATTGGTATTAACCGAGTGTAAAATTTCCAAGTTACTTTTTTTTTTATATTTGTATATTAGTAATGTATCAGGTGAATTTTACCTTATAATATTTATCCTTATTAAAGCATAATCATAAATTTGGTGGGTGTCAAGCTTTATTATGCAAACAAATTAATTTCTACGTGAATATTTATTCATAAATAAATCCAAAGGCTGTGAGCCATAGAAATATATATTAAATGAACATAGTCTTACACACAAAATGCGATGGATAAATTGTCATCAAAATTACGCAAAAATGAAAATAACACCGACATTTCATTTTAACCGATATATTTTTTAAAAATTACACAAAAATATCTTGAAATGCTAAAGAGTAAATTTATTCAATAAAATAGCCATTGGCTTCAACCACGGCTTCCAGATGACTTCGGAATCTCCCTCGAACTCGTCTGGATGGTCTCCTTGTTTAAGTTGGTGAATGCTGCCCTAAACCTTGCCTTCAGTTCATCTTTGGTGTTACAAAGAGTTTTGTTGGTTTCTCAATCAACTGCACTCCACACATAATAATCAAGGGGGTTGCAGTCTGGGTAGTAGGTGGCCAGATGTAATGGGAGAAGTGGACGCAGAAATTGTCTGACAGCCAAGACTGGGTTCTCCTGCTCGTGTGGCATAGTGTAGAGTCCTGTTGCCAAACATAGGGTCTTCCAGCAGCCCTCCTCTTGACTCAGGGCAGTACTACCTCCCCAAGGCACTTGATGTAAGCCTCCGTGTTTGGTCCGGAGACCTCTCTAACAAATTTCCGAGCTTCTGTACCATCATAACCACCATTAGACTCATCGAACACTTTCTGAATACTCTGCACTGTCCTTAGCAGTAACAGAAACCAGTTTAGGAGTAAATTTATTAAGGACTATTGCAGGGATGCCATCAAGTCAATATGTTTTGCGAGGATCCAGTTTACAGATGATAGCAGAAACCATTGACGAAGTTATATGCTGATATCACTCAACAGAGACTGAAATCTAAGTAAGAAGTCAGGCAAAGATACTCCAGATGAGTCAAAAGTGTAATTTGAAGAGAATTTACGAGTAAAACATTCTGACTTGTCAGCAGAAGACATTAACACCTCAAATTGAGGGGGAATAGAAGACTTACTCTTATTTAACACACTATTACAGATCTGCCAGTAATCACGTGAACCAAATTTGTTAGAAGTTATACGGTGCCACATTCTATTCGCAAACAAATATTTAGCCTCTTTGAGGAGACGTTTACAATTATTTCGAGCAGACACACATTTTTTAAGCGTTTCACCCCAAGCAAAGCGGGAAGCCACTAGCACGCAAGGGGTTACAGAGAATTGGAGCGAGGGCAAATAGGAGTGATAGAGGAAAGGATGAAGAGAATGATACGGGATAGATCAGGGTATCTGAAGACTTCGATTTACATTGCATTTGAATAGTTGGAGATTATAGCTATCAGGGAAACAAGAAGAAAGGGAAGGAGTTCTATAGGCGAGAGGTACGAGACATAGAGCTATTGGAGTAGAAGAGACGGTTAAATTTAAGTTTCGACAGTGAAAGGGTGTGAGCGAGATGCCAGCCTCGTAGAACGCTTAAATTCATGATGTCTGGGAACCAGCGAAAGCAGCTCATCGTAGCAGTTACCATGAAAGTATTTGTAAAAAAGACAGAGAGAGGCGACTGCACGTCTGTGAGCGACTGCAGACGAGATGCCAGATCAGGGCCAATTACATTGCATATCCGTCTCTGGATCTTATCAAGAACCTTGAGACAAACAGAAGGGGCACCGGACCATATATGAGAGCAATACTCCATGCAAGGTCGAATGGTTGATTTGTAGATTTGAATTATCGACTCCGGCGAGAAAAATTTCCTGGCGCGGCACAGGGAGCCAACTTTCCTTGCGGTGGACGAAGCTATTGACAATGTATTTGTTCCATCTCAGGTCAGCAGTCAATGTGAGACCGAGTAGTCGCAAAGAGGAGCTCTCGAGAAGTTGAGCGTCAGACATTCTAATCGGGGGCAGGGATGGTTCTCTGTAATGAGTAATACAGAGCAGTTTTGTTTTTGAGGCGTTAAAGTTAACCAGCCAATTCCTGCCCCACTCTACAACCGATTGGAGGTTCTTTTCGAGACGAACGGCTAGGTTAGTTTTGTCAACGACACTAGATTTGTTTTTGAGGCAGGAGTAAATTGTAGTGTCGTCGGCGTAGATACCTACTTGGGAATCTATGACGCCAGGAAGATCGTTGATGAATATAAGGAACAGAGTAGGGCCTGGGATGGAGCCTTGGGGAACATCTGCGTTCATGGGATAGGAGCTGGAGGAGAATTTGTTGAGAACAACCTTCAGTACACGGTTTGACAGGAATGATTGTATTAAGTCCAACAATCGACGTGAAATTCCATAACCCTGAAGCTTGCGAAAAAGGCCGGCATGCTAAACCCTATCAAACGCGTTGGAGATATCTAGAGCCACGGCACGAGCTTCTCCGTTATTATGAAGGGCTTGGTAAACAATTTCAGTTATGGTCGTAAGCACATCAGGTGTAAAACGGGTAAAGCGGAAACCATATTGTTTGTCAGAGAGCAGATCATGGGATGTCAGTTGCTTAACCACTTCGGCGTTGATTAAAACTTTACGGAAGAGTGGTAGGAGACTGATAGGACGGTAATTTGAAGAGTCAGAGGGGTCGCCAGAGTTCTTAAAGACAATAACAATGGATGAGGACTTCCAACAATCTGGAAAACAGAATTCATTGAGGCAGTAGTTATATAATTTGGAGAGGGAAGTGGCCAGTTCAGGCGCATATTTCTTCAGGACAATGGCTGGTATCCCATCTCCTCCACTAGCCTTGTGGTGGTCTAAATTAGAGATAATGCCCAATACCGATGACGGGGTAATGTGCAGCTCGCTCAATAGAGCCTCAGTTCTAAGGGAGGAATCGAGTGTGGATATAGCGGAAGAGTCGAGTGTTGAATTGAATGAGAATTTATGAGCAAAGCATTCAGCCTTGTCGGATGAAGAGGTCAGAACCTCAAACTGGTTGAACAAAGGAAGTATAGAGGGTTTGCTATTGTTAAGTACGCTCTTGCAGAGACGCCAATAATCCTTGGAGCCGAATTTGTGAGATGCAATACGTTTTTTCATTCCTGTTGTAATCAGAATTATCACACTTGTATACTCGGAAAAAGTGATTCCTGTGGATTATAGCAACTGCAAAGGAGAAGATTGTAGTTTCATCTGGTATTTGTGAGAAGGTACAAAAACATCAATGTCGGTTTTAATCCAAGAAGAAAACTCTGTGGCACATTTTTCAATAGGAAGGTTAAGAATACCAAGGTGCGTCTTGAATAAAGTCACGAAATGAATCCCAAATACTTGCTTGAATATTTTTCCGTTCTCATATAAATGTAATTTAATGAAGGATCACAAATTTCCTATTGGATTAATACCTGGAGAAGCTGTCAGTGATTGCATTAATTTAGCGTATTCCAGACCTTTGGTCAATCACTTAGTTTTGTAGTATTTGAAAAAGTATTGCATGGAGATGTACTCTTAACTTTAAAGCTTCTTTGTTGTTGTTTGTACTACTCAAAAATATAATCTTATGATAATTACCTATATAAATCTCTCTCTCCATACACACACACACACACACACACACACACACACACACACACACACACATATATATATATATATATATATATATATATATATATATATATATATATAAAATGGACTATGTCAGACAATTATTTTAAAATATTTTCTCTTTATACTTTATTTTTATAGATAAAATATTTAAGTAAATGCTCTGATTATTATAAACAGTATTAACTACATTTACCGACCTGAATGTCCAAGAAATTTAATAGAAAATATGTGTTCTCCGACAGGAATCGAGCCTTTATCTTCCACAGAACCGTCATATAGTCTGACATGGCATTTAGCTACAGAGGAAGCGTCTGGTCAAATTACTGTTTTTAAACAACAAATTTCCCATGATTTCTCTTGAACGACCATATTGTATCTTAACATAACAAATGATATCATATATTATGAAAATGGACTAAGTCCGACAATTATTTTAACATATTTTCTGTTTATTTTTTCGGACATTATACAGTATACAGTTTTCTTTACCTCTTTAGCCAGCTTTCCTTGACAATCCGCTTAGGTGAAACCTTGGGAGGTTTTTCTGGCTCTCTAGGTTTAGTTAGTTGATTACTCGTATCGGTTTTTTTTCTTTGGGCTTTCGACCTGTATGCTGTACGATTATTTTCGACAGACGTTCATGTTCATAGCTCTTTCTTTTTTTAAAACCTTTTTTTTCCTTCGAAATTGATTTGATCATTAGCAAATCAAGAAACCGAAGGTTTTCCGAGACGAGTGTAGTTACCTATATATATATATATATATATATATATATATATATATATATATATATATATATGCTTGTATTTTTGAATGGATTTTCATCCGACATAAATTCTTTCTACGATAAATGTTATTTTTAATGTCTGCGGGTATTTGAGTTGCTATCTTGGATCGATATTTGGATAACAATTCAAATACGTATACCTACTAAAAAGCAACGTTTATAATAATTATATATATATATATATATATATATATATATATATATATATATATATATGTGTGTGTGTGTGTGTGTGTGTGTGTGTCCAAAACGAGAGACGAGCTGTTTGAATCATCTCCTATGTAAAAAGTTTCATGTTCTATCTTCTGTAAACAAGAAATGCGAATGATGGAATACCACAAGAGAATTTTCTGCCAGATGAACGCTATCACGAAGAGTTTACCTCGCAAAAACTTATCTTTTACAAAAGCTTTATCTATATGTAATCAAGAACGTTGAATGAGAGGTTCTTCAAATCGCAGACATTCTCCGTCATTTTTTTCGTTTATCCTAATTCTTCTTGCTTATGCCAATGAAATCGCTAGCAAACAGTATCAAGTTCAGTTCCTTGAATTAATTAGTGACTCATTTCATATCTGTACCTATTTGTACCTATCTGTACCTATCTGTACCTATCTCTTGCTTTTCGTACATGTGTCAGCCTGTACTGAATAACAATTAGAAAGTTCTATGTCTGCATCCATATTTCTAGAAGTGGTGCAAAAATGGTGAAAAGTTGAATCAAAAATGCAATACTCCATTGCGCAGAGAATGCTTCAAGGACTGCTGTTAAGAATATTAAATTTAACATTTTTTTTAATTTCCTATTTTTTAGTTTTATGTTATAAAACAGTTGTAATATTATTTTTATAGTTCTTTTTAATATATAATAAAATATTTTACCGCTGTTTAAGGATTAAGTGGTTACAAAATTACTGTTATATATTAAAGAATTCATTGATGCTAAGTTCTAACAGAATCAGTAATCGTTTTTATGTTCTTGAAAATGCGTTAGACACAGCAATATATAGCATTTATCTAATGCTGTATATCTATATGCTTTGTATAGATTTCCCATATACTTTTTAGTATTCATTCTGTTCTGATTTTTGATCACGTGTCTTACTGCTGTTGTTATGAAACTGGTCTCAGATGTTATTAATTGTGCATTTAATTATTTCGTGTTCCCTACAATGATCTTGAATTATTTTTCTAGATACATTTATTTTCTTCCTATCCGTCATGAGTTAAAGATGACAACTCGTTATTATCGACTTTAGGCTAAATAAACGAGTGTTAAATAAATGTTTTTTTTTTTATTTTCGGTACATTGCAAGAATAAATAAGATTCAGTGTAATTCACTGCAATTTAAGAGACAGACTATGCAATTTTATTTAAAAAAATAACTGCAGTTTATTTAAATAAAACGAAACCGGATGACTTTGCAACGCCACAAGAAACTGCGCTTTTTTTTAGTAATACACGACCTTAACGGTATTGTCTTTTCCACAAAAAATCGACTTCCTTGCATTGTGTGAAAAATTATATATGCAATTTAGTAAACATCTCTCTCTATATATGTCTCCTTCCCCCTCTCTCCCTCACCTCTCTCTCTCTCCTCCTCTCTCTCTCTCTATATATATATTAATGAATATACATAATATTCAACGTCGGTAACACGACTCGGAGTTTCATGCAGTTCTTGCAATCTTTAGGTGTGAAATTCAAATACAAATTTAAAATTCATATAATTATTATTTTTTTCTTTCTCATTCATTTGTTATTTTTTGACTTTCGAACTTATGAATATGACCGAGATAAAGTATTCTTAATTCTATATCTTAAATAGACAATTTCAAAAACACAATTTTGAATCATCATCACGAGAACACGAAATATAACCGTCAGCATCTCCTCACACCTAAAGATGTATATTCATTACTATATATATATATATATATATATATATATATATATATATATATATATATATAGATATAGCTCGGTTTCATAACATTGATCACTGTATTTATAAGACCTGAGAAATAAATATTTTTACGTACGTGCAAGTAATTGTGTACGTGTGTGTATATTTTTATGCTATCCATATATATATATATATGTGTGTGTGTGCGTGCGTGCGTCCGTGCATTTATAAACGTAGATGAATCTGTCTTTTACTTGACACGCAGTTATGAGCTGATATTTGATCTAGACATTTTAAGTAATATTGTTCAATTTATATCATTAAATAACCATTAAATTAAGTGCATGGAGAATGAAGATAATGTTGAAAAATATGTCTTTAAAAATAAATACTTTTTCATCATTAGGCTGCGAATTTGTTGATGTAGTTACGTATTTATTGATTTAGTTACGTACTTAAAATCTGATTAAACGATTTGGGGGAAGGGGCTTTTTGGTTGGTTAGAGAACTCCAGTATTCAATCGTATAGAGCAGTGGTTTTCAACCTTTTTGCTGGAGCGGAACCACAAGGAAACACTCCAGTGGCTCGAGGAATCCCTGCAATAAATTAATTGTCTTATACAAAAAAAAAGCTTTCAATTATTAAAATAAAATAAAAATACTCATCTTCAGATTTATTTACAAAAAAATACAAAGACAAATTGTAAAAATATTGTCTACGTCCATATGCAATTTTAATCTTGCTTCTACGGTTATTATACATGTATTAAAAAAAACTTTAAATGGATTACATTTATTTTCATTAAAAATTCAATGAGAAACTTTAACACACATATCTGCACAGGATAATTGGGCACTTCGGGGTGGTGTAATGGTTAGCAAGCTTGTCTCGCTAGAACAATTACGACTGATTAGTGAGTTCGATGCCCCATATTTTCGCCCTTGTGCCACATCTGAGCTACACGTAGAAAATCACTATCTGCACATGAGAATTAAAATTACTGTCAATCATAGTACTTGTGTAACTTTTTGCGGAACCCTTGGGCTTTACTGGCGGAACGCTAGGGTTCCGCGGAACCCTGGTTGAAAACCACTCGTCTAGAGAGTAGGGCCAACTATCTGAGACTCATTTTAGTGGGCCATTAATGAAAGTCGATGTAACATAAGAATGTTACGATACACATCCAAATTTGAACATTCTTATTTTACTTTCATAAGTATCGAAAGAGCATGACAACTTACAATATGGCACGTCGCACTTGACGCGCTAGTTGACAACTATAGCGACTCTGAGATAGCTAGCTTATTGAAAATTGCCAGATTGTTCGTGTTTAAAGTAGAGAACGAACTTGAAACTTTTAGCGGAGCAAGTCATCCGTGGTTAAGAGAAAGAAACACTTTTTCTAAGATGTCGTAAAGACGGCAGAGTGCGTTAGGCAAATCCAGAAGATCATTAACATTGCCCCGAATCGTTGAGGGCCATCACTGAGCCGTTTAATATAGTGGAGTTTATTATCAAACGTGTGTTGCGTGAAAAATTATATATATATATATATATATATATATATATATATATTAAGCAATTCACTCCAAGTAAGGCGGGAATGCCACTAGTTCGAAAGTGAAAGTAAGGGAAAAGACTGGCTCTATGGGGGTGTTAAGGAAAGGATAAAAAGAAGAACGAAGGTGGATAAAAAGAAGAATGGTGATCAAGACAACAGAAGATGTCGAATGTGATTAGATTTAAATCTTTGAAGATTATAGTTATCATGGAAGCAAGTAAGAGGAAGGGATTTCCACTGTTGGGAAGTTCAAGCGAAGCTGTTGGAGTAGAAGAGGTGATTACATTTAACTGTTTCGACAGTAAAAGAGTGGGACCTAGTAGCAAATTTGTGCAGTCGGGGCACCAGTGAAAATGGCTCGTCAGAGCAGATGCCATGAAAATATTTATAGAAAAGACAGGAAAGGCACGTCTGTGAGAAAGTGACAGGAGTCGAGAACCCAAGTCAGGACCATTCACATTTTATATCCGTCTTTGGATTTTGTCGAGAAGAACCAGACAATATATCACAACAGTATTCCATGCATTGACGAATGGTAGATTTGTAGATGTGAAGGATGGACGATAAAAACCTTCTTGCGCAACAGAGAGGACCAACTTTATCCTACGTAATTAGGAGAGGACTGTTCAAGACCGGAAGAACTGCTTTCTAAACAAACTTTTCCGATGAGTCTGGCATGCTCTGGTTATTCTCTGATGAGCAAAGTAGGTACCCACAGCCATGACGACTGTGATAGTCAGGGTTCTGTAAACAGTGAGGACTATGTGATGCCGCCCCACTTCTTCCATTTGGATGTTTAGGGTCAATGCCACTTTTTAGGGTCAATCAGGGTACTGGACGGGATGTTGAAGCGCTTGATAGGAGTAAATGTCCCAGAGTAGGTCGGACATATTCTTACATGAATCAGGAGTGGCATATATACTTAGTCATCATTTGAAACACTATAACTATATCTAAACTTTTCTATTCATTTGGCCCTGCCCAGGACTCACTGCTCTGTGGAACTGACTCCCAACAGGATGTTCGGAGTCAGTTCCACTCTCTCTTTTACTCAATAACCCTCTACATTGAGTGCCTCCGAACCTTGTACAGGTGAACCTCACTGTAAAAAATTGTTTGATATGTCACGCCACGAATTCTGTAACCCATTAAGGGTCCAAAGTGTACTGCAGCCGTAGCAGCAGTGGTACGTCTAAAGCAAGAAAATCTGATGCAGTCCATCCCTTTTCAGATTGGTTTTGAATTCAGAGTTTTCCCTCTCAGAGATGGGTTGACATCCCATTGCAAGAAAGCCCAGTCTGTCTTGCTATTTAACCCATAGCTGGAGGGAGGTGAATTCATGCCTTCTCCAAGGACATTAGCAGGACAGGAACGCAACAGAATCGACCGTAAATTGAACTCGGTTCTCTCTGATTTCACCTACTGTGACGATAACAATTACACCATCCGTGTTTCTGTCATACGTAAATATTTATAAATTATCTCTAGACATGCAAATGTTTACACATCGTGATACTTCGATATAAATAAGATTCTTTTTTACAAAATGACTTTTCCTTTTCTGAATAGTTTTTAATTTTACATGCTTTCTTCCATTAGATTTGAGCAATACAAATAACATTAAGAAATGTTTAAGGCAAACGTCTATTAAATCGACTGAAGAATTTGTAAAGAAATACGAGATGCACTTTGTTGTCGAGTTTTATGAATTAGCATAATGCCTCAACAAATAAGGGTCAGATCCGATCATGTGTCAGTCGCAGTAGGCGCTTAACGACAAAGCTTGCTTAACAAAAGTTTGGCATTTTCTTCCAACGAAAAGAAGCGATGTAATCTCCTTTCGCATGTAGGAAAGCAAACAAAGAAACTAAAATTGAAATAAGAGAAATATAAATTAGGAAGCCATATTTATTTACTTATCTATTTTTTATCTATTGCAGATGCAGCTGTTAACATTTCCAGCAATACATTTGTCTATTATTATTTATATACTTCTCACTTCTTTCAAGTTGCGAAGAATTTAAAGTTTGTTTTCTTTCTTTGTGCTATTTACGTCTTTCATATTTTATCTTTGTACATTGATTGATGAATCTTATGGGCAGAGAGGTCTGTTTAAAATTTTCATAGAAAAAATTTACAGCTTTTTGCTAGTGCATATAATCATGGGCATATTTATTTATAAACTAACCAACACGCATAGACATACACATGCGCACTTACATATATACTTCTACTACTCATTCGATTCGTTTACACCCTTTCATTATCTATCTATCTATCTATCTATCTATCTATCTATCTATCTATCTATCTATCTATCTTAACATTCAGTAGTAGTATAAATAAAATTAACAAACAAAACTACACAAAGAGTAAAACGATACAAATGTTTCTGAAAAGCCGCTGTTAAAAAAAAAGAGCAATACGTGGATAAGTGATAAAAGATGTTTTTGATAATGTTCCTCATGACTAGATAATAAAGGCACTAACATTACTGAACATTTCTTTCCCATTTATATTAATTTTCTGAAAATATGATAAAATGTAATTCTGCTTAAACACTTCACAATCTTGTATTAAAAAAGAATATTATACAGATCAACAGTGGAATATTTAAAGAACATTCTTTTTTAACTTCTGTCAAACAAGATAAATAACACAGATTATGGATATAATATATTTAATAAGCTTATTAATAACTTATTTTACATGGACGATTTGAAAACGTTCGCCAATGCTGATAATGAACTAGAAGGTATTTTAGCAGGACTACAGGAATTTAGTGGCATTGTCACCATTGAATTTGATCTCGATAAATGTACCAACGGGAAACTTGATACAGACAACAGTTATAAAAGTTGCTAGTTAAACCGAGGTTCGTGAATAGGACCAGAAAGGAGTGTATAAATATCTTGGAGTCATTGAAGGAAAAGGGATGAAACACATAGCAATAAAGGAAAGAATCAGAAAGCAGTGAGTGAAACAAATAAGAGCGATAAACAAAACTGTTCTAAATGTACGAAATAAGTTTGAAGGTATTAACAAGCCTAGCAATAAAAACTGTTACATATTTAATGTGATCAATTTCAATCTTGAAAAGGAGCAGATAACAGATAACAGAAAGATAAGAAAACTTCTAACTATATATAAAAGGAGATTTAGATTGTACGTACCAAGGACAGACAGAAATAAAGGACTATTGCAACAAGAAGTCGCGTATAAAATTCCCAACTACCGAGCTTGAAAAAAATCTACAACAAATAAATTAATATATATATTAAAGCTCGTTTACTAGCATGAATCAAGTAAAAACTATATTGAGCAATTAATATAACTTCATACTGAAAAATGGTATTAGAAAAAAACCACCAGCAGTTCTAGAAGATGATGACTTTACTGTGGGAATTCATCATAATCACCGACCGCTTTTTAGAATCTATCAGAGCAGATATTCTCATGAAAAAACTCAAAGAACATCAATGCCATCTTATAGAGATGATCATACTATCGGACAGCGGTCCCCAACCACCGGACAGCGGTCCCCAACCACCGGACAGCGGTCCCCAACCACCGGACAGCAGTCCCCAACCACCGGACAGCGGACCATTTGGTGCCGAGATGCACAGAAAGAACAAAAATATTTTTTCCCATTTTATTGACTATTGCAGTCTTGTTTATTGTGTTTTGTTATGCACCTGGCCGACACCGGCCCATCCCGGTCCATGGAAAATTTGTCTTGCATGACACTGGTCCGTGATGCAAAACTACTGAGGACAGCTGTACTAGATGATAAAACATTTCAGCAAAAGTATTTGATAAAATCTCCAAATCTATTTTACGTAGTGTGTTCCTTCAGGGTGTAGACGATCATTTCTCTTCACAACTTCCTCTTCTTTGTAGCTCTAAGTTATGTTCGTCATTTTACTTTCCTTCCCATACCCATACCCTGTTCTGTTATACATTTACACAAGTCCATTAGAAACTATTTTCTTCTGCCCCTCTTGCCGTCAATATATCCTGTGAGTGTCAAATTTCTAAACCCTCTTTCCTCTTAATGTGTCCCAGAAATTTTAACTGTCTCTTTCTGATTCTAAATATAAACATCCTTTACTTCCATTTTTCTTAGAAATTTATCGTTATTCACATGTCCCATCCATAGTATTCTCAGCATCCGTTTGTCGAACCATATCTATGTTGTTCGTGTTTCTTCTTTATATGTGAAGACACTTTCCAGCATTCACTGCCATGTTGATATTTATAGTAACTTAGTACATTTTTCTTTTTTTCTAACGAAATATTCACGTTTTTTACTATTTTTTATTTAGATTCTGGAAGGTTAAAAATTGACAAAATACACGAATATGCCATTAAAACAATCATTATTTCAGTCGAATGAATGCCGCTAAGAATGACTTAGCAGAATACCAGGATCTTTTCTGTTAATTTACCCCAAAATATTACCCCCCACCCAATAAAAAATTTTATGCATAATGAAATTCACACAAAATTCTCCCGGAGCAAGGTCCTTCCACTCCCCTCTGGTTGGGTTGACCTTTGCGATCGCCACAAATGTGGACGACTCGAGTGCACTATTTCTAAGTGTGAGGTTAGGGTTATCGCTCACACCGATAAATAAATCAAAAACAGATTTTTTTCTTTTTCTTTCTAAAAGATTCCTTGTAAGTACCTCGAATATCATTCTCACTTACGAAATGTGAATAACTTCATAATGTTTTGTAATTTTTCATATTGGGTGTTCGATTTGTTGTGAGATAAGCTAAATAAAAAGAGTGCCAAAATTTTAATATAAAAAAAAATTTTGATTTAAAATTTTTGGGATGAATTAATATTTGCGTTAAGTAACTTTACATTATTTTGGGTGAATTAAGAGAAAAGATCCGAATACTGATATACACACATTTAAGAAAATCACAAGAAATCTACTTTCATCAAAAATTATAAACGATTGTGATTATGAGTAATGCTCACATATTTAAAAAATATTTAAATCCAATATGTTCAAAAATATCAAAGACCTTCATTAATCTTGGGTATGAGGCGAAAGACTTGATATATGATTGTACCAAACGGTATATTAAAATGAATAAGTAATAAATAATAATAACACTTGGAAGGTGGAAAATCAAGCCAAAGTAGCCTCGTTTTCGCTTGCATATGTCGATTTCTTCTTAACCTCGCAACAAGCAAATGTTCGTTGCTAACATCGCTGTCATGTGATGAATCGTAAATTACAATGTAAATTTGAAGATAATCACCTGAAATGGAGCTGCTCATAAAATATGTTCTACTCAAACACTGATGAAGTATTTCTTTCTTTTTCTATGACCTAAATGTTCATAAATTTCAGATTTTCAAAATTTATTTTTTGCATTTTAATCTGGAAATAACTCGTATTTTTTTTTAATATAAAATGTTTGTCTGTGTTCAAGATATTTATAAAGTTATTGTCAAGTAGTAAACTAAAGATCAAATACATTCGCAATGTGTCTGAAAAATGAATGTCCTTGTTCCTCACATTTTTATTCTAAAACTGAATATAACCACGAGACAATTCATGAAAAAAAAAATTATTTTAAAATTTTAAAAGTCTTACTACGTTCAAAAAGTTGTAATTGACACGAAACCAGGTTCTGGTGGATTAGTTTGTTTGAAAATTTATGAACAAATCTTTCCATCTCTTTTTTTCTCTTTTCATTAGTTTTAATCCAACGTTTTTCTCTTGAAAAATACTCAAAATTTCCATTAAGAAAAATAGATATGGCACACTTGTCTAAACTTCTGACAGAATATGAAACTATTTACTGAAGTTAATCAAACATATTAAGATAAAGGACTAATTATAATTTGTTTGGGTATTATTAATTTTTTGTTTCTGTTTTGTCAATATTTCTGATTAAAGTGAATTTTTCTCGTATGCAATATGAACTGATGGAGATTTATGTGATGCCTGTAAAATCCTCGGGATTTATGTGATGCCTGTAAAATCCTCGGGATTTATGTGATTCCTGTAAAAAGGATCTATTACAGTAAAGTGAAATTTAAGTGTATTTAAAAATTCTTAGGAAACTGACGTTATCGAGACGAAAGTGATACTGGAAAAGGATTTATAGCCTTATTCAAAACTCTTTCTTGGGAACTATATTTGAGTTTGCTTTCCGAGGCAAGTGAAAACTGGTCAGCTAGTTTTTACTTAAGTCAGTCAATTTTAGATACAAACTATGCATAGTGAAGAGAACTATTCCACCATCAACATCGCAGATTTTATTTGTAAAGAGAGAATTTATCACAGAGCCTAACTAGGTAAGGAGATGTCCTGTTAATTTAAATTAACTTGTTATTGTTTAAAATTACATAGAATTAAACATTAAATTGAAAAATGATATGAAAAATAACGACAAATCTACAAATTTTCGATTTTCCAAATATTTGTTATTAAAATATAAACGCAGACACAAAAACACATTTAATTTAGTATAGTGCTCTACTGTGGTTTAAAATGTCTAAAAATAGCCTAATGAATAAAATTCAATAAAAAATGATGAGACCTTCTCTGAGGATTAACGATTCTATATGTTATATATGGTAATGGTAATATATGTTATATATGTTATATATGGTAATGGTAATATATGTTATATATGGTAATGGTAATATATGTTATATATGGTAATGGCAATATATGTTATATATGGTAATGGTAATATATGTTATATATGGTAATGGTAATAGCTGTTTCCTTATACATTCAGCATTCATTAACTAAGCAGCTAATACTGCTTTTGGTTAAAATAATTATTTCAGGAAAATAGGTTTCTCAAGTCCAGCTGTTATTGTTCTTTCCAGTACTGATGAGAATTTCCTTTCTAACCTTTTGTTTGATGTAGTGTGGAATGTCCACATCTTGATTATCTCATTATTTTCTCGTTGATTTACATGTGACATCAATTTTAGCTGTTGCTGCTGTTGAAAGTCCTCAAGTGACATGGTTTCTTTTATATGGTATAGTTCTTTGTTTGTTATTGTGTAGCACCAGTGTCCACAATATTCGAAGAAGGATGGTCTTCGCCAAGATCCACATGTATCAATCGCTCAAAGCCATTTTAAACAATCGATCTTAAAAAGCGACTGTATACAGTTACTGTTTAGATATTTCTGAACATGTTTGGCGCCAACAGAAATACCAAGTGAAATCAAATCTTCTTCTTGGTTCTCTTTTGCCTATTCAGCCGATATAGCCCACATGAATCACGGCAATACAAGAGTAACAGGTCCAGTCGTGATGGACGTCTCTTTTAACACCGCTCGTAATGAATGTAAGCTGATAGATTGAGACACCACAAGTTTGGTTCTAGAGACTACCGATGGCTCTATAAGTGTGTACTAAACGAAAGCAATTCCTCGGTTTTTCATCTCTTCAATCAATTTTCAGTATTGTCATCCACTGTAGATAAAGCATAAGGTTTTGTCCGGAAATTCTCTTTCAACTCCACTGTTAACTCATCAGGAGTATCTCTATCAAGCTTGATAGACAAAGACTGGAACTATGGTGGGAAGTGTTGGTCTGATAACAAAGTTGCATTCTTCTCTTTCACTCGTCTTCTCCCGGCCTGTCGGAGATAAAAAGAACTTCAACACAGGAAATTTTAACTATTTTATTAATGTCGACGTATACATCTTCTATTTATTCAGTGGGGTTGCTCTCCCCAACTAGGAAGCCGTTTCAGACACGAAAGGAAAGACGTCTACATTGTTTGACGGTTTAGACTTGACTCCTTGAAATCCCTTTCCTTATTTATCGTTCTCACGCTAGGTCAGCCAATTAAAATCGACTTCCTTGTTTTGTCTTCTATCTGACCTCAAAGGAAATCGGAGCAGCGATACACCACCCCGCTAAAAGTCATAGCCTGCTAAACTATTATTTAACAACTAGAGAAGAGGATTTCCAATAAGCAGGAAATCAAAAAGCATCCAGATATTTATTGTACAGTTTAGAGAGAACAGGATCTGATTTGTGGGGGGATCCAGTTTAAAGATGATAGCAGAAACCACAGAGGGAGAGTTATATGCCGATATCAATCAAACTTATAAGGGGAAACATACGTCAGACAAGGATTACCCAGATAAGTCAAGTGTCATTTTTCGTGTGTACCTATGTGTTAATTTCCTATGAAAGATATTAGGGGATTTCCAAATGTGAAGAGGTCATTGATGATTTGGTCGTATTATTAGATATGCGTGTGTGTATTCATGTAATCTTTGAGCATTTTCTATGCTGTGTACCTTGTGTGTTCTGTTCAGTTCACTGAGGACACAAAAGTCTCTTGTTTGAGAACAAGACATGTTCTATCTCTGAGGCATGGAAAGATTTTACGTCCTCTTCTTGTATATTCCTTTTGGCAACGCCACCTAGTGACAGCAGAAGTTCTTTGGCCGACAAGAGGAATAACTCCACAATGTAAAATATTCATTCGTAACACTTAGGACTGTAAGACTATAGAAAACTATTATGTATGTATATATATATATATATATATATATATATATATATATATATATATAACACACACACACACACACATATATATATATATATATATATGGGAAAACGATATATAAATTTTGATATATCAGAACAATTTTATGAAAGTCTATGACAAATAGAAAAGAGATTTTGTGTAAAGCGTTTAGTCCTTTAGGATTTCTTATAACTATTAATAGGCTAAACCGTAAAGGAGCAATTTACTCTATCACTTGTAATAGTTTCCACAAGAATTATGTAAGAGGAACCCAATGAATTTAAATGCAATATTATATGAAAAAAAAAAAGGGATCTTTTGCAAAACAACGCACTAAATGCATTATTTGCTCACCGTAAAGCCTTTGACAATAATTGTTATTTAAAAATGTTACTTTAATTAATAGAAAAAGCAATTTAATGAGAAGAATGTGTACAGAAAGTGATTTAATCGCTTGAACATGCAGAGTAAGTTTACGTCCAGGTTCTTACAACATTTTAACTTTCTTAGCTGAACTTCTATTATCATAATGGGGAATATTTAATAACAAAAGTGATAAAACCATAAATAAAAAGAAACTAAATAGCATTGCTTAGACCATATATGCAAACATATATTTTTTAAAAATAATATACATTTAATATTTCAGTGTCCCTTCTCCTTCATGTGTAATCACATCAATCACTTGAGTCCAATGAACGAAATGAATCAAACGAAAGTTTTTACAGTCCGTCATAGATTTTCTTTATATATATATATATATATATATATATATATATATATATATATATATATATATATATATATATGTATTCGGGATGCATTCTACAAAATGCTTCGCTAAGTGAGAAAGAAATACAAATGTTTGATGCATAATGATGGGCATTTGATGCAGGTGCATTTGCATTCACAGGAAAAAATATTGCAGGCGTTTCGAGGCAGTAATATTACACTTACAAACGCACTTAATCTGCAGCGATAGAAACACACACACACACAAATACATAAACAAAACAGGAGCATCTTATTGTAGTTGTTCTGATTTGATTTTATCATTTAACATAAACAACTGCAGTGCGACAAGAAGATTTGCGTTCCTGATGAAATAAAAGAAATAATAGCGCATGTTTCTTTTGTTAATTTAAATAAAACCTCTTGTAACTTTTATTTGTCATAAAATAGTATTGTTTTAATAAACAGCTTTCATTCTTCAGCTCAATCGATTTAAGTTCATTTGTACGCACATTGCAGAAATCTATCTATCTATCTATCTATCTATCTATCTATCTATCTATCTATCTATCTATCTATCTATCTATCTATCAGTAATATAGTCGATTTCATGTCGTATAATGAGAAATTAAACAGACCCATAAATAAAATAAATGAATTTTGGCGGGTTGTTATCAGTTGTAGACGCGGTCGGGGAAAACAGCTCTCATCCGACCCTTGAAGTGAGTTGACAGATAGATGCCCATATTAACATATGTATTTTGCATTATGTTTTAAGCATAAAGAATTTTTTCAATTAATCAGTCAGTGAATTTTACTTCAAATAAAATTTCCATGAGAACGACGTCATCTTTGGAAGGTTTCCATTAATTTTTTTTACTTTTTCTGTTAACAGACTTCAGCCATTTATGGCGAGATGAGTTGAAAGAAATGTAAACAATATCTATGGTATTTAAAATAATTATATTTAAATTTTTACAACTAAATTCATTCTTTATTATTGTAATTAAAACAAGAATTTAAACTGTTTTTTGTGTATGTTAACAGCAGATAATGTAACATTTCTGGGATTTTTACGAAATAAATTGATAAATCGAATTTTGAGCAAGGACAAAGCCTTCTTTTTATTATCAGTGAAATAGCTTCGTTTTTATTTTTTTTATTTATTCAGTATCTCGAATCAGTAAAATTACTACATTAAAAAACAATTAAAAAAAAAACAAAAAAAAACATCACTGAATTTAAACCTTACAATTTTTACACAGTAGTGCTCTGTTAACGCGCGCTTAATCCCAACGCAAATGTTTGTTGCTGGTTAGCGTATTCGTTTTAGAATATATCTTTTTGATCCATCATTGATCTTTTATTTCACTTTCCATTATGCCAGCGTTGAGACGTGTGAACTTGTATTTAACAACAAAGATATTCGATACGCCAGAAGGTAAATTTGGAGATGAAGCGTTATAAGCCGTCTGCTTATTCTTATTTTCAGGTCACGCACTATCGACTGGATATCGATTAGTATATTATATTGGTATTTAAAGTTTTCCACTTAGGACCAAATAAGTCATAGAATATGTTAAATCACATCTAGGAAGTTTATTTTTTTGCCAATTATACTTTAAAGAGTGATTTTAAACAAACATATCTCCAGTGTTAGGTTTCTCAGGCATTGTTTCTCGATTCAAAACATAATATAAAATATTGTTGCTACTCAGCTTCACTCGATGTGAAATCATCACCATCATAAAATATGGTGGAAAACAGTGGAGACGATATTTTTACATTGGGTGGGGAGATATCTTGCTTCGTTTCTGATTCACAGAATTTATTTAAAGTATGATTAACATTTAATAAACTCTAATTCAACATCTGTGAGCGTTATCAACAAACAGGTAGAGATGTCATTTCTCGGAGATATTTCATAAACTTATAGACATATATACGATATTATTAACCCATGCTGGTAAAATTATCAGACTATATTTATAGAACAAATATAACCTCGGAATTTCAGATTATAATATGTAATTTTATTAGAAATATTTGTATCAACATGGTAGTATGAAATGTTATTATGCAAACAGAGTGTTGGTTATTATATTATAAATAAATAGCAGTCTTGCTGTAGTGTAGACGCTGTTGGTGTTAAGACACACCTTGTCTTAACATTCTTGGACTTTGGTGGATAGACTTCCTCTTTTCACATGATTTTCAAAACAAAATTTTTATTCTTGTTTTTAAAGTTTTTGTATTATGTTTTTTATGGACTTTATTCTTTTTATTTCTATTTCTAATACTATACTTTCCTTAAATCACAATTTTAATAGTTAACGTTTTTTTATAAGTTGCTGTCTCTTATTAATTTTTTTCTTAATTACTTTTAGTTAATAGTTAACTTTAAATGATAATTTTGAATGATTTCCTATTAATTTTAAATTATTAATTTATTATTTATATTTTTCATGAAAGATTTCGTTTCATATTTACTAGATACTTGTCCTTAGATTTCTGTTAAAATATTTTTAATTATCTTATTAGATTAATGGCTTTATTTCTTTTCTTACCCTTTTTAATAATTTTAATTTATTTTAGGGAAAAAACTACCTTTTGGATTTCCTTATGTAATTTTTCCTTATTGAAACAAGATAATTAAAATGTTAAATATAGGTCAAGGTTATTTTAACTGGTGTCAGATTTCCAATGTGCTGATGTTGTCTAGACATGTCCCTCTCTTTTTCTCTATTTGATTTTTTTCTTTTTTCTCACCCTTCTTCTCTCTCACTTTGTTTTTTTTTTTCTCTCGCTTTTTTCTCTTTTTCTTTTTTTCTCTTTCCTCCCTTTTAATCTTTTTCTATCATTATTTCTTTCTCTTACTATATATTTTTCTCTTTTTCTATTCTTGTTCTCTTACTTTTTCCTTTTTCTGTTTGATTTTGTTTTTCTCGCTTCTTTAAAGTTATTAAATCTACAAGCTTTCTTTTGATGTTTTTTTCTTTAAAATTTTATTGTGTTGAAATGCCTCGGTAAGGAATTAGAAGGTGAAATGGCCATCCATATGGGGTACTGAGTAATTTATCTATATATGTTCTATAATAAATATAGCTCTCTTTGTGGTTTTAATAGTTTTATTATTAGGATTCACTTGGATTATTTACCCACGGGTTTTTGCCTATATATATATATATATATATATATATATATATATATATATATATATATATATAGTTTTGATCAAAAGTAACTGCGCACAGATTAACCTTGAACACTGTTGAACATGCACACTAAGTTATCTCGCTCACTTCCATCGTTTATAATAGTACTTGGAAGGAATGTATGTAGGCTGTTGTCTTACCATATCACAGAGATTCCATCATTAACCGTGGCTCGTGAAGTAGTTTTTGTCCAAGCAAAACATGTCCCATGTTTAACAAACATCATATTTCCAATATTCACTGCTTACAACTTTTTCCTCTTTTAAAAAAATCAATTCCCACTTGAAAGGAACATGATTTCAAGACATTGTTTATAGAAGCAAATATCTAGATTCGACCACCTGTGTCGTGTCATTCATCTTGCACATTTATAAACTGACCAATCTTTCCGTGCATTGAATATAGATGCTATATCTAGTCTGGTCCTTCTTAAGATTCTTGCCAAACTCTAAAAGTGTGTGTTCTCGCTCCCTGACCTGGTATCTCGACCTCAGTCAATTTTCCCCCGTCGGGACTTGTCTTCCCACTCTCTTTTTAACGAATATTTTTATGGCAGGTGTTCTATTGATCTTTCCTCTTTGGTACCCCGAACTCATGAATTTAAACGTACTACTATTTAAAATAAATTAAAAGCAATGTCAATCGACATTTTCTGTTTTTCTGAATCCTCTTAATTTATTGTCTTTTCTCCTCGCTAAAGTCTTCTCATTCATTTTCACTCCCAGTAAACCCATTGTATTTTAGTGGCATTATCGCATTGCTTTGGCGTGAAATGATCATTAAAAAAAAACATTTATACTAAAAACTGATAAAAATTTTAATCCATCTACCCTAGAGCAAATCCCTCCCATAAAATGTCCCAGCTACAAAATGTGCAAAGTAAATCTCTTAATTTGTAACATTTTACTTCATGAAAGGTTGAAAGTGGTCAGGGTCTGACAACCTTGGAATTCCGAGAGATTTATTCGATTTCCCGTACGATTTCTGGAGCTACTGGCGTTCATACACATATTTGAAGAATAATTTTTGTTTCGATGAACGAAATTAGGTTTTAGTATCAAAGTTTAGCCTATGAAAACAAATACTTGATTCTCTCTTTTCCCCCACCACTCCTTTCATCTCTTCCCCCTCTCTCTCCCATACACACACATACACATATATAGTATCTTCCAAAATTATTGGAACGGCAAGGTCAATTCTTTTGTTTTTGTTGTTCATTGAAGATATTTTGGTTTAAAATCAAAAGATGAATATAAGACTTAAGAATTTCAGCTTTTATTTACTGGCATTTACATGTAGATGTTTTAAACAACTTAGGACATATCACCACTTGTTTGAACTCACCCATTTTTCAAATGAGCAAAACTATTGAAACATGTGACTGACAAGTGTTTCTTGTTGCCCAGGTGTTGACTTGATTGTTTAGCTCTAAATCACTACTCGTGGTTTTAGCCATGGGTTTCCCTTGTAAATACTGTATTTCTGGTTAATGAGGATAAACTAGCATGAAGACGAGAGAGCTGTCTGTGGGAGAAAAGCAAGCTATTTTGAAACTGAAAAAAAGAAGGAAAATCGATCAGAGCCATTGGACAAACATTTGGCATAGTCAATACAACAATTTTGAATGTCCTGAAAAAGAAGTTTTAGACTGGCCAAGTCAATCACTGGACCGTAACCCAATAGAGCATTCATTTCATCTCCTGAAGACGAGACTAAAGGAAGACCCCTCGAAAAAAGGCTGCGTTATTTGTTTGGAAAAGCATCAGAAATGAAGAATGCAACTGTTTGGTGATGTCAATGGATCACAGTCTTAATGCAGTTATTGCAAGCAGGGTTATGCAACCAAATATTGTTAGTTTCTTTTACTTTTGCTATCCTAAAATGGGTTTATCTGATACAAAGGTTGGTATGTCCTAAGTTATTTAACACATCTAAATGTAAATACCAGATTTCTATCACTTGTATATCCTTCCTTGACCCAGCTAATTCTCTGAGATGGAGCGGCTAAGGGGAAGGAAAATATTGCTCTTTGGGAACCACATATAAATATTGTAATATTGACTGAGGCTGCATGAAGTTTAATTAATTAAATTTATAATTTACTTAATTCTTTTGAATGTTACACTTCAAAGGCGACGAATATCTGCAGTGAGGAACATGTTTAAATTTTCAAGGTTTACGAGCAAATTAAAGTGAAATATATCGAACCTCATTCTTTTGTCAAAGAAAGTGTTTTTAATTTTTAGGTTTTGCTGAACTTTAAAGACAATAAACTTATAAAATAGGTATCAACCCACATTCGCGATACATCGAGTGCCTTGAATCTTTTTTGAAGCTTCTATTTTAGTTTCAATTTCAGACTAAGACTTTACTTATAAAATATGTATGAAATAGACTGGTAAATCGAATTTCGTCATAAACAAAAAACAAAACATCACTTTTTACTATATTTTATATTCAGCAGTTCGAATAAGTAAAAAATGATGACTGAAAAAACAAGACCTAAAATTCAGGTTTACAATTTCTTCGCAAAGATGCCCTTTTAACAAAATACTTTATGCTTACGTGTTTTTCGAAATCAAAATATCAAAATATCTATCTATCTATCTATCTATCTATCTATCTATCTATCTATTTTCATATAAACCTTACCTATAAAGCGTTACAGAAATTATCACCTAGCCTGTGAATTCTGGGGTAGCATATGAGCAGTGCTGTTAAATGCAAAGTGAGACCAAAGAATGCATTCCTTCGGATATGATGCAATAACTGAATCAAAGTATCAAGCAAATGGTCTCCTTGAAAGTATCAAGTACCTAAACAGTCAATAATCGATTGTTCTGCTTTTAAAAATAGGCTCGAAAGCATAAGAATTGTCAAGGAACTATCTTGATATTGATTGTTACAAATTGTTTAAAATATGATTGAAAAAGATTTTACTATTCACAATTAAAAAAATTCTCACTTTCTCTTTTCTTTCTTTGTATACAACGTTTTTTCTTTAGGATTTCTTGAAACATACGTAGCCTTACTATGATAAATTAGCGTTGTAAAACAGATGCATTACAGAGCATGAATATATATATATATATATATATATATATATATATATATATATATATATATATATATATATATATATATGCATGTATGTATGTATGTATGTATGTATGTATGTATATATAAGGGTGCGATGGATAAATTATCGACTAAATTACGCAAAAATGGAAATAACACTAACATTTCATTTGAACAGATATATTTATCATAATTGAACAAAAATATCTTGAAATACTATAGAGTAAATTTATTCAATAAAATCAGCATTGGCTTTTAGACGACTTCAGAATCTACCGCAACTCTTCTGGATGTTCTCCTTGTTTAAGTTGGTAAATGCTGCCATAGTCCTTGCCTTCAGTTCATCTTTGGTCTTACAAGAAGTTTTGTTGGCATTCTCGCTAAATTGTAACCCACACATAATAATCAATGTCTTGCAGTCTGGGGAGTTAGGTGGTCAGATGTAAGAGGTGACATGGTCTCAGAAATTGTCTGACAGTCACGGTGGTTCTCCTGATCGTGTAGCATAGTGAAGAGTATTGTTGCCAGATATAGGGTCTTCCAGCAGTCACCATCTTGACCCATGGCAACACTATCTCTTAAAGGCATCTGATATAGATCTTCGTATTGAATCTGAGATACTGTGGGAAGATGAATTGGGGCATAAATCGCCATCATTAGTGATCACTCCAATCATCATTAGATCCATCAAACTCTTTCAGAATCCTCTTTCTCTCAGACGGTGCCCAATTAGTATTTGGAGGATTTGTATAATTTGTCGGCCTGTTGCTTTGGGCATCTCGACAGAGTTTGACAGACAGGTTTTCTTCACAAGCTGAAATGTTACGATGTCTCCGGACAAATTCTTGAACTGATTTTAAATCGTAAAATGAAAGCTATCCTGAACGGACACTCTTCTATAACTTTGTATTAATGCAGGTGACCCTCAGGGATCTTTCCTTGGTCCGGCTTTGTTTTTAATTTTCATTAACGACCTTCTCAGGTCAACTTGGTATCTATGCTAATAACAAAACCATTTACTCCTGTCTCTATAGTACGGATGATCAGTCCGATATGGTTAAATTGCTGGTTGATGTCAAAACGACCTTTAGTTTGTTGTTAACTAGGGAAAAGAATGGCTTGTTAAATTTTAAACCTCCAAAACTAAGCAGCTCTCCATTAATCATCTGAGAGGTCCCTTCCATCAGCATGCTAACAAGTGATTCGTTGTGCTTTCTCGGGCTAACGTTCTCGGCTGACATGAAATGGAAAGGCTGTATTGAATCCATTGCTAGGTCAGCTACTAGGAAATTTGGTTCATTGTGTCGTGTTAGACCATTTTTCTCTACAGAATCTATCTTACATATCTATAAGTTTACCATTCATCCATGCTTAGAATATTGCTGTCACATATGGTCTGATGCTCCTGGTATATATCTTGAGATCCTTGATAAAATTAAAAGAAGAATCAGCAATATTATTGGTCCTGATCTGGTGTCTCGGCTTCAGTCATTTTCCCACCACCATAAAGTTGTCTCTAATTGTTCGGCTGAGCTCTTCGCTATGGTACCTAGACTTTATAAGTTTAAGCGCAGTACTAGACTGGCGATGAGGTCTCACCAATTTACCGTTGAGTTGGTTAGTTGCAACCGTAAGTTCTATGCTAACAGTTTCTTTTCTCGTTTGTGGAACTCTTTTTCGGGTCCATGTTTTCCACTGAATTTTAAGCTTCAAAAATTTAAATGCAATTTCAATCGAATATCTACCGTAATCCTGATTACTCTTCTTTTGTTCTCGTTCCTTAGTAATGTTTCCGTTTTCTTTTCTGTCTTAGTGACTTTACTGCCTTGCTTGAGGTGAACTCGGTTACCCCGCCCAACGCACGCACGCACACACACACACACACACACACACACACACACACACACACACACACACACACACACACACACAAAAAGAAAAAGAAATATGTAGAGACACTTCTCCGGCATGACTTTATAGACCTGCTCTAACTTAGGTAGTTTTTGGTATTCATTTCCTTGTCTCGCTTATATTTTGCGTCATTTCAAGTTAAGATTCGTTTCTTGGATGATATAATTATTTTTTTCTTTTTCTTGGTCATATTTCACTGTTTATTTATGTTGGTTTTCGTAAATTCAGTAATTCGTGTATGTATGTATGTATGTATGTATGTATGTATGTATGTTTTCTTTCTTTCTCTCTCTCTCTCTCTCTCTATATATATATATATATATATATATATATATATATATATATGAGTGCATACATATTATATGTAGACAACATAGTAAGACATATTCTTATTGAATGTTGATACATGTTTCGGAATTTTTATTCTATTGATTAATTTATAGTTTCAAATGCCACAGTAGAATATAGATTTGTCACTGAAGTCAAATCAAAACGGAATTCAAAAGTTTTACAAAGTGAATATTATTCAGTAATTCAAAATTCCTTAAGAGAGAGAAGAAAAGAGAAAAAATAGAGGGGAGGGTTTAGCGCAACATGCAGTTGTAATTCTATCGCATCATTTATACATCCTGAAACTGTTATATATTGGATTTGATTTGTTTGTTTAAATAAGGCTCCCATTAAGCAAACCAGAATCCAACTTAAGAACCCAATTTTTTCTTGCTGTGTCCGCCCTGTATATGGTAGAGAAACAACTGAAATTACAGTTTTGTTTACACTGACCTTTATTTGACAGATGTTTGTAAATTGAGGACTTTCATTACAGGTTTGGGCATATGACAAGATGTCTCCCGACTATAACTAACTTTAGTTAGCGCATTACAATTTATATACGATACGTGCTATCATATTAATCGGTATTTTATTATGTTTATTTGTAAACAAAGAACCAATTTTCTGACTTGTGAAAATAATACTCGACAAGACACCATCCCAACAAATTAAGTGACGTACCGTAGAAGACAAGGTGTGGTCATCCCACACGTGACTAATAACAATCACGACAAAGACGGTTGTTCGAATTAATCAAATAAAAACATAAATATTTTTAACTTATTCTTTGTACTAAAAGCTTTCTACAAGTAAAAATCCAATGTGTTTAATATCGCTGAAGGAGAAAGATTTCAGCTAAGTGACTTGACAACTTTATAACAAGCGGCAGACTTTGAAATCTAATTTCTCTCCAATATTATATATGACACGAAAGTAAATAAATTCCCTCCAGTCTTTATCTGGGTCAGTATTTGAAGCAACAGTCCAGCTTAAATTATTGGAAATTAAAATTCGCTGAATTGCTCAATAGTCGAGAATTTGAAATCGTGTAAGATACTTACGCCTGTATTTTAAAAGGAAATGCGAAAGATTACTATCACAAATGTAGCGGTTTCAAAACTAAAGCCACAGACGAGAAACATGTGACATATATTTTATCTTCAACAACATTATACATTCTTAAAACAACACAAATAAAAACGAACAGATAGGGAAATAAACTAAGTAAGGAAAGAAAGTGCAACCATATACGAGAGGGAGAGAGGGGGAGAGGGAGAGAGAGGAGGGGAGAGGGAGAGAAAGAGGAGAAGGAAGGAGAGAGAGTAAGAAAGAGAGAAAATAAAAAGGAGGAGAAAGACATCGTCAACAAGCGGTGATATAAAAATGCCATTGATAAATATACGTGATATATTTCGTCAAATATTTATTTGTCTTGGATATCTATATCAAGCCAAACTTGTATCAAAATTGCTTTCTCAGTTGTAACTTAAGTAAAAAAAATTACACCTTATCTCACATAGGCATACCTATATATGGGTGTTATGTCATATATATATATATCTGACTGAATAAATTACAGACATTATGTCTGTTAATTTTTAACAAAATCCGTTCATACTCACGAATAACGTTCTGTGTAAAGAATGAGAGAAATGTGCTATAGCAGTCTCTCTCATCTTATTAATATCAATTCACTGAAGGTGAGTATGAACGGGTTTTGTTAAAAATTAGCAGACATCATAATGTCTAATTTATTCAATAAAACATCCCTAAAAGAGAATTTGCTGCCTAAACACACACACACACACACACACACACACACACACGTGTCATTAATGTAAATAAAAGGTTTGTCGGTTAGCTGATTGATGTTACATTATGTTACTCCTGAGTTTTGTAGATGGATTCATCCGTCCAATCGTCAGGGAATATAAGCAACTGACTACTAAGATTAATTTTGATTTATTTGTTTATTTATTATTTCATCAGCGAATCATATCAAGTTTTTCACATTGCTCCCTCTCTCTCTCTCTCCATTTCCCCCCCTCTCTCTCTCTCTCTCTCTCGATATATATATATATATATATATATATATGATAATAATAAGAATTTTCGTTCTGATGAATTGAACATCTTGGTGTTCACAAAATAAAAATTATAAACGAAATGGATAATTAAAATTTCCGTCTTCTTTGAATTTAAACATTTTGTTTAAATGAATTCTTGCTGATCCCCATATACATATGTATGTGTGTGCGTGTATGTGTGATGGAGTGCAGGAAGAATTCATTTAAACGTGTTAAATTCAAACTACCATCTCTGTCTATTGTAAGTACCTCCAAATTGTGCATCTAAATTGAAACTGAATAAACTGTTCTGTTTTTGTTCGAGTATTTTCCACCGTCTCAGTCAATATTAATACTAAAACGTTGTCAATATGTTAGGGAATGTATGGCCGATATAAGAATTTGATACTGTTTTTTGATTATTGATATTGGATATAATCTCCCCAAAGAACAAGAAAATTAATGAACAACATTGTTTTACATAAACGTAATTTTTGAGTTCACAAGTTATTAGTAATAATTAAATGTTTTGATTGATTTATAGAAAATGATAAATCTCAGTTATTTATTGGTATATTTCAGTAATATATAGCGGAAAATTATATTTTTACTTTTTATCTTGTCTCTAGCTGTGGATAATCTAGCTACGGTAGAACATGTTAATGTCGTCTGTATTTTTATTAATGAGGATAGAAGCTTGTGTTATTTTTCTGAAATTCTTTAACTCTAATTGAATTTGCTCACCGACTACATGGCTGGGTAAATTATTGTTGATAAATATTTGTTTTATGTTGCTCAATTCATTATAAAATGTTTTAACACTTGATTGAATTGAAAATACCCGGATTTTTGTTTGTCGGTTTTATTTTTAAAAAAAGACTTACATTTGAATTACAACATAAAATAATGTCAGTTTGAAGCCAACAAAGTATTTTCTGTCAGGCTGATAATAATATCCAGTCGTTGCTAATGACTTTAGTGATTGAATATACTTGAGCATAAACAGAAGAAAATATGACCTTGGAAACAGTTTGTCGACAGTTTTGATCGTGATATACGACGTCTTGTTTGAAAATTGGAAAAAAAAAAAAACAATAAAAAAAATGAATAAACAGGTCTTATCGGTTGACAAAACCTTTAGCAAAACCTTTGATAAGTTCACAGTCTGACTAAAAGTCTCCCACCCACAAGATCTGATGTTTGTTAATTTGGTCAGATTTTATGACGCGCAAGGTGGTGTAATAGCAGATCGGAACGACCATTGGGACTGGTATAAATTCATCTTTTCTTCTCCCACCTTTGGGTTAAATAGTAGCGTAGACTGGCACCTTCAAACTTAGCAACGAGTCTAAGAGAGGGAAAACTTTGAATTCAAAACAAGTTGAGAAGTGGCTAGAAACTCCATCTAGTAAAATCTACTGGTTACGGAATCCGCAGTAGTAACGCTGCCTAGCAATTTGAGGCTGTGGAGTGTACAGGACTTTGAGTTAATGAATGACATATATATATATATCTGATTGATTCTATGTGTGATTATTTCTTTATATATATATATATATATATATATATATATATATATATATATATATGTGTGTGTGTGTGTGTGTGTCGCCAAAATTCAACATTTGCTGATTCAGTATATTTTAGTTAAAATCAAACAAAATTATGAGAGGTCATTCTGTTATAAGCACAGACTAATTTACGTGACAAGCATTTATGTCGTGTGTTACATGACAAATCTGCGTTATTTTTTCTTTTTCTTAGTTTATTTTCTATAATATAAGCCTTGTAACAGCTTCGGAAATATGTGTGTCTTTCAAGAGGTTTTAATCACTAACTACGGTTTGTATCGATCCAAGAGAAATTGAAACTGTTTTTTTTTTTTTTTACACGTAAGCTCTATGACATGTATGGCTTTATTTCGTCAAGCGATCTTGCTAAAAAAAACAAAAAACAAAACAAAGAGCTAAATATTAAAGGACCGAACGTGCATTAGAAAATTTAGCTGCAGGCAAAAAAGAAGCACCAAATAATCCGATAGAAACAAAAACCAAAAAAAACAACAACTGATAATCCGGTAAAAATACACCTGACAATCCGGTAAAACTTTGCAGGAAAAAAATATTTCTAGAAAAATCTTCTTTACTGAGTCGGTTCAAACATCACCAAAATAAAAATCTTTGGGTTAAAAAAATCGTGTTTTTAATTTGAAAAATATATATTAATTAAAGATTGTAAAGATTTTCTGTAGAAAATTATCTCATAAAAATAATTCCGAAACAACTTTTGTATAACAATAGAGAGATATAGATGAATATAGGGAGAGGCAAAGAAAGACAGGAAAAGTAAGAGATTAAAAGATAATAATCGGTTGAAATTAGGTTCAATGGTTGAAGCAACAATCTACGACAAAAGTAAGATTCAACCCGAAATTGACTGGTGGATGATGTTCGGAGATTGTTCATACCCCCACACCCTCCGCCCTCCAATATTACAAAGCATAAGCGATGTCTCCAGCTATTATTAAATATTTATTTAGACAGAAAAATAATATGTCCAGTTAGACACTAATTTTAATTCAATTTCTCTGTATGTCAAAAGATTATTCTCATATTTCCATTATTTTTCGAGTGATCACCTTTAGGGGAGATTTCACCCATTGCCCAGAATTCGAAATTTTACAGTAGCCAACGAAGTCAAGTTTATTGAATTTTAAATATTGGATCGTTTCTTGCCTCTTAATCACTATCTATCTATCTATCTATCTATCTATCTATCTATCTATCTATCTATCTATCTATCTATCTATCTATCTATCAGTAAGTTAAATTCAGACAGCTTATTCCTGGCAGAATGTTTTCGCAATCACAACAATCTCGACCTCTTCAAGTCTAGGGTTAATCGTTTAAACTGTCCTTTCTTACGCCCATACAACATCATACAGTAACTCTCTATCTTGAGTGGCTCTTCGGCTTTGGATTGGGTGAACATTAGTATAAAAATCTATTATTTTGTCAATATATGTATCTATCTTGCTTGTTTGTTAGTTTGACAAACTGGTAAGCAGTTTTCAATCAGCCTATTCATATTTATTTAATAGACCTTTCAATATTTATAAACTATTCATTATCTGATTTAAAAAATCTTCTTTGCTTAGAATTGCGAATTAGAATTACTTGAAAAAAAAATACCGACACAAAGAAAATGTCAGAAAATACGCGATAGACATAATCATCTGTGAAAAATTGCCGAAAACTTTTGTTGGAAATAAATTTGTGTAAAATTAAGTAAGTTTACTAATTTTCTGCTTATTCACAAAGCAATTATGGCTTCCTTTAGTTTGTCGCAACTTATGGGTGTACAAAAATAGTGTTTAATTAATACAGTTTAAGGTAGAACAATTCCAAATGAAAAACCGTTTTCGAAAACTAAAAGAAACATAAGGATTATTTTTTTTGAATACATAAACCAAAATTTCAGACATCATTTTTATAATGAGTTTCCGTTTGACGTATAGTGTTATAACTGTACCTGTAGATTACGATGATAAACTGAAAAAAAACTATTAGAAAAGATAGTCGATGAAAAGAAAGAGCAAGAACTAATCATTAACAGTAAGAAGGAACAGGCTTGCGAACTGTATTGGGGATGTTAAAATGAAGCAGATGTAGAAATTCAATCGTTTGCGTCGGATAATAGCAGACGATGGAAAGTACGACATAGAAATCCGAAAGGGCATAGGGATAGTGAAATATGCTTTTCAGAAATTGAGCAGGCTATTAAGAAATCGAAAAATGTCCTTAGAAGCAAAGAAAAGTGTACTGTAATGTCTAATCCCCTATATAACAGTGAATACTGGACAATTTCGTGACAAATAAAGAAAAGATATGAAATGAGATGTTTTACCAAAGAATATTGACTTACCAGGAACAGAAGATGTGAGAAATCAGAAAGTGACGGCTGAAATGTTTTGAACTTATAATGAAAAAAGAAGGCTTGGAGAATTTTACACTTATGGGGTGGGGGGAATTCAAGTCCAGAGAAGCAGAAGAAATTGACGAGAAAGCTCATTGACGAGTCAAAGCAAACAAATAGAGAAACAAATATCACAAAGAGGGATTTTACAAGAGCAAAACAAAAAAAACACCCCAAAAACCCAGAGAACTGTGGAAAATCATACATCCTGAAGCCACATAACAGATAGATAGATAGGTATATATATATATATATAGATAGATAGATAGATAGATAGATAGATAGATAGAGATAGAGAGAGAGAGAGAGATTTAAATCTATAAACATAGAATCTATGTGTGTAGATTTATTTTGAGCAATATATGGAAAATGGGTAAGCCAGATAATTTCAGATATGCTTTTTATTGGCAACTTTCTTTAAAACACGTTCCTTGTTGCATGGATAATACATTCACTCGGCAGAGGAAAATAGAGAGGAAAGAGAGAAAAAGAGAGAAAACGTTAATAGAGAATTTGATAGGAACAAATTTTATGCCAGTGAAATATTGTAGTGTTATATGCTAAATAGCGTGTCGTTACATTCTTCTTAGTAGGAAAGCTTTACTATTTTGCAAATCAGCTTTGAAAATGTGATTCTTTCTCTTGTACTTGAAGAGTGAAATTAAGTGCCCAAAGTAAATTGACCATCTTTCAGATTTTGTAGCTTGAGATTTGTGGAAATACAAATTTGAATTTGTTTCAGCAAATATGAACGGTGATAATAGATTTATTAAAGTGATCATCTTTATCAAGAGTTACAAAGGACAGGAAATTATAGAGAGCGATGATCACCTATGTCCTGAGGGGTCACGGCACATGAAGAAGAAGAAGAAGAAGAAGAAGAAGAAGAAGAAGAAGAAGAAGAAGAAGAAGAAGAAGAAACAAGAAGAAGAAGAAGAAGAAGAAGAAGAAGGAAGGAGAAGGAGGAAGGAAGAAGAAGAAGAAGAAGGAGGAGGAGGAGGAGGAGGAAGAAGAAGAAGAAGAAGAAGAAGAAGAAGAAGAAGAAGAAAAAAGTGATCATTTCTTGATAAAGAACAGAACTTCGGTGGTTGCGTGTTATTAGCGAAGAATGAACAAGCACACACACACATACGCGCAAACAGACACACATACACAAGCACACACACACACACACACACACACACACACACACACACATGAGCACACATTCTTCACACACATCCGAGCACAACATATATCAGAACGCACGAAGTGATCCTCTACACATGCATAAACATATGCATGTTCTCTCTCTCTCACAAAAAACACACCCACCCATATACACGGGCAAAACCACACACGCACACATGAAACACTGAGGCATACACCAACCTCCTCCGCATACACAGGCACATACAACATCAGCATTTATCAAGTTCGACTGTGATTAAAATGATTTTAAAATATTTGGTTTAATTTTTGTATTTTTTAGTGACTGGACGAAAATCATTTCAAATGTATGTATATATGTGCATGTGTATATCTGTGTTTGTGCGCGCACGCGCGTGTTTGTGTGTGTGCGCGTGTGATCTTCCCTGAAAAAGTATATAATTAAAATACAGAGGATGCTTATAGAATTATTTAGCTAATAAGACGTAACTGTTGAAGCCACGTTTCTTCATTCAATTTACATATTGGAAAGCGTTAAAATTAAATTAAATTTACATTTGGAACAGTGAACCTGAAAAAAAAAGAGAAATTTCGAACGAAAATATTAGGACAATTAGACCGTTTCAAAATAAAGTATAAAAATTGATGTTTCATTTTAACCATACGTGAGCACACGCACGCACACATACATACATACAGAGAAATAACACACACACACACATATATATATGTATGAGTGTGTGTAGTTAAACTCTAAATTATTGATGTCCCTACAAACATTTAAAAAACATGTCATGAAAAGATTGTTTTTCTTCTTCTGATCCAAAATAACAGATACAAAAAGAAGAGTAAAGAATTTCAATATATGAGGAATAAGGAGAAAATCGAAATTGCATTGAATTCTTATTTAGACTTTGACCACAGATGGTATGTTCAAAATTATTCATATCCACGTAGAGAATTTATATCACAATGGCAGTAGAAAAAAAAACTATAGATGCCATACAGTAGTGGTAGTAGTGGATTTACATAGTATTCAACAGCAGTCGCTTTTAAAAACCGATGCTTAAAAAAGAAATTCACTTTTCCTTTTTCCTTTAACTTTGTGTAAGATCCCAGACCTAACAAGAAAGCGTTTCTCTCTACATGATCAGTAAGTGGAACTTTTCCTTGTTAAAAATGTAGATATTTGGACTCAGACTCTGTTGTAAAGGAAAGGCATTCCTTTTCTACAATCATTTATAATTTTTATCCTATTTTATGGAATAAATATTTAATAAAATTTTAATATGCATATTTACTTTTGTTCTATATAGTTTTGCTGAAACATTTTTAATTGTAGAGATACTCTTCGGTCGATTTACATACCCTGCTTCAACCGTTTTTGTATAGACCAGAAATGAAGAGTGCAGGAAGGGATTTGGATTTCCTTCCTAACATGAAAGAGTGCTTTACTTTCTTTTAAATGAATGTAAACACATTTCGTATGGTAGAACAGTATTTGGCGCTGCAGGACTTGGATTAAATAGAGGAGAAGATTTGCAATTTTCGTCGTTTCTCGGAAATACCGTCAGAAGGAAATCGGCTCTCATGGTTAAGATAAAAGAACTTAGTAAGAACCCCAGGTTGTCCACAATGATGTAAAACCACGTTCAAGCAATTCTGAGTAACAGTCCCAGCAGTTCAAAGCATTATCAAAAATTTAAAGAATATGCACCTCGTGAAACACCTTTAAGCAAATATATAATTTCACATAGCAAGAAGAGTCTTCTGAGATGTCCAAAATAATCCGAGGATCAGCATTAAAGATATTTACTTTAGTATCAATATATCTCACTAGAAAGTTCACTTTTTATAAAGCTGGTCTTCATTGAAGACGACCAAAGAAGACTATAATGCGGCAAGTCGTTTAGCTTTTTGTAAGCGGCATCTTGACAAGAATCCAGAATTTGCTATCATTAATTCTTTGGTAATATGATACAAAAATTGTGCTTCTTGAACAGAAGAAAATTTTCAACTGAAATAATAGTCTCCAATCAGTCAGGTAGGATAGTGGCAGCTTTATACTTTGTGGATGTTTTTCGGCCAGTGAGAGTGTAGCATTTTTAAAGCGGATCTAATCCTGAAGCTCTGGGGTGAAAATATCGGTCTGCCCTTCTTGCCCTTATTACGTCAGTGAATCTTCCAATGAGGGAATGGCCCAAAAGTAAGTTAATAGTTGGTCATGAATAATTCTGAACATACCTTCATACGAAATCGTTAATAATAGTTCAATATAGCTTTTATTCGTATTCTTCTTGCATTGTGGCGTTCATTTTTCGTTTTCTTATACGTCAAGAAATATGAACAATGAAAAGAATTCCTTTAATGAAGAGATGTTTAAAAGTCACAAATATTGCCGATTCCTGATTTAATTTTATAATGACAGAAAATAAACGTTCATACACTGAAGAACAATGCCGATTTTGAATTGGTGGGTAGTGTATGCATGCTAGTGTATAAGATAATTGATAACATTTCTGGTGTATTGTTATGTGGTAGCAGTCACATGATTGCACTTTCTGCGTTTAAGATTTAGATAGTGACACATGCTGCGATGACATTTAGTGTATTGAAGGAGTCCAGTGAATGCAGGTGACATGGCGCTGGAACGGATACATGTTCCGTTCATTAAATTACGGCCATTTAAGAGGAGCCGGATTCTGGAATATTTGTAACTGTAGACTCGAGCTTATCAGTAAGAATTGTTGGGAATTGTTTACTTCCAGAAGGATTATAGGGACACATAACTCTAAACAGACTTCCGCCTTGTACGTCACATGTGGAGTTGCAAGTGTGTCACCTGGAATAAATGGATAGAATATGAGGAAATATTAAATGTCGAATGTGAATTAGGTAATGTTTGGAACAGGATATTTGCTGAAATGCATATGATGGAAATCAAAGAGAAGTATTAGAAAGGGAGTGAACAGAAGCCAAAAAAAAAAAAAAAAAATCGCAAAGCTGGTGGCAGAAGAGGATATGCTGAAGATAAGGAAAAGCGTATGACCGTGAGAGTAGGAAGAAAAATATATCAATTGTAAACGAAAGTGACTGAAAGAAAAGAAAAGAAAAGCAATAGCATCTGAAGAAAAAAAGAAAAAGTTTGGGTGAAATTGGAAGAGAAGAAAAATAGCAACCATTTAAAAAAAGAAAACTTTGAAAGCAAAAGGCACACAACTATCATAAATTGAATAAGAAAAACACCGAATAAGAACAAATTGATGAAGATAAGCAAAAGGTAGGAACAAGAAAGGAAGCTTATAAGAAATGTATAAATGAAAAGAAAAAAAATACAGTGAAAGATAAGCTAAAAGTGAAGAAAATAATGAGTGTCAGAAAAGAAGAAAAGAGAAGTAGGAAAGTAGAAAGTAAGTAACAAGAAGGAAAAAGGAAGGTAAGAAAGAAAGGTAAGAAAGAAAGAAAGAAAGAAAAACCAATGAAGCAAAGAAAGAAAGAGAAAGTGGAAGGGAAAAAAGAAGGAAAAAAAGCGAATAATGAAAGTTGAGTAAATATTATTAGTTATATCTATGTAAGTTTGAAAGTGAAAGAAATAACATTCTTACATAGAAATGAATGAAATAAATTTCAGATTATTGTTTTATTGACTTCTTCTGAATGGGTTGTATTAAGATACGACTTCGCAGCAAATCCATGCTTGCGTCTGTTCCATAATATCCATATAGCACTTTATCTATCTATCTATCTATCTATCTATCTATCTATCTATCTATCTATCTATCTATCTATCTATCTATCTATCTATGTGTGCATGTCAAGGAGTAAGAGGAACGATAAATATGTACTCACCAGACGTTTATCAACAACAAGTGGAAAGGGAGCGGTTTATTCAAGGATTTCAGTTGTTTCATAGGAGGTTTAACAATATTTGATTAATATACCAAAAGAAAGGCTGTAGTAGATTGATTTAGATCAAAAATGTAAAAAGAAATAGCGAGAGAATGAGTGAGAGAAAGTGAGAGAGAGAGAGAGAGAGGGAAAAGTAAGAAAAAGTTATATACACACACACACACACACACACACATATATATATATATATATATAGATAGAGAGAGAGAGAGAGAGAGAGAGAGAGAGAGAGAGATGCAAAAAAATTGAATCAAAGATAATGGCTGCTGGACTTACTTAGACGAATTAGTCTTATGGACATTATCCCTGATTTAATTTTTTTCTCTCTCTTTTTGACCTCTACTTGGCCAGCGTATTGATGGTATTTTTATTCACGTGTCTTCTATTTCTTGGAGAGAGGTCAATTGTTAAATTTGTAATTCTACCGATGACTTTTTTTCTAGCGTCGTTTAAATTAAGAAATCTGAGCATGTCCTGTAAGAATGAGATGCATTCATAAATATCTAAAAATCAATCAAGAATTTAAATAAATGTTAATAAAATCTTCCGATGTACATTTGAAAATTTGTAAGGTTTTATAGGAATCAATATATCTTCTAACTTTGCACCATGTTCCACTAGGTTTCCAAATATAAGGAGATACGAAAATGCAGTACACACACACACACACACGTATATATATATAGTCGTCCGAGTCGTTTGAAGATCGCGTGTGCAGTGTAACTCGGGTTACGACTAGGGCCATCCTTTCATGTTGTTAAGCGATTTTGCTCTGTATAGGCAATCTAAACTTCGAGTACTTTACCAAGTAGGTACGTTTACCTCTCGACGTTTTTTCTTTTTTTTTTTGTATTGTCGTTTTCGTTCGAGACTTTATCTGGATAAAATTTTTAAATTTTGGCAAGATGTTCGTTGGTTTCATCAACAGTTCCATTTTTCTTTAACACACACACACACACATATATTTATATATATATATATATATATATATATATATATATATATATATATATATATATATAATTGGATTTGAAAGGGAGGGAGAGAGATTTTGTTTGGGCAGTGATCTTAATTTCCATGACATTTGATACAAGAAATTTGAGAATGAGGATTTCGCATATATATATGTATATGTATATGGGGAGATGGATGGACAGACAACAATGTGAAGGAACCAGATTAGATTAATAAATAAGAAGAGAATGTAACAGATACATAAATCGATAGGGACAGAATGAAATAGTTGTAAACAGACTTAGTGAGAGAGTTTATAAACATGTGCGCGTGTGTGTATGTGCATACGTGTGTGTGTGTGTGTGTGTGTGTGTGTGTGTGTGTGTGTGTGTGTGTGTGTGTGTGTGTGTGTGTGTGTGTGACCAAGACTCGCAACGGGAGGTCGCAGGGGTCTGATTTTATGGCTCGCTTTTATGGTATGATAAAAACGCCTACTAGACAGACAAACGCACATAATTACAAATGCACATTACCATTCGCTGCCCACTTAAACATACAACATTCTTCACAAACCTACAGATATATATATATATATATAGAGAGAGAATTATCCGCGGTGTTAATACACGTGACACGTGTCTGACCAATGACAACTGACCCAAGCAATATTGAAAACTAGCAGTAGAGTCCGGCGTTGCCTGGGGATGTAACAGTAAGAGATAGATCAAGTATCGACCATCATAAAGACTGAAAAATAAAATTGACAAAGATTATTGTTTAAGGTTGACGGACACGCATGTCGCAATTAGTTTTTTTTTTTTTTTTTTTTTGAATTGGTCAAACCCAAATTCAAACAAAAACATTGTTTACAATCGTTATGAGTCTATGGATTGGTGAATAGAATTTTATTATAAACAATTGTCTTGTAAATGGAATTTTTCAAGCATTCTGAATGTAAATAAAGAAAAAAGTGTGCAAGACAATAAGAAATACTACCTGCCGAAAAAAAAAGTGGATGTTTGTTTTATTGGCTGAAAAATGTAAGAAATCCGATCCCATATATAAAGGAACACACACACACACACACACACACACAACAAAACAACCTGGGTTTTTTAACCTAAGTCACTCCACGGAATCGCTAAAACATAGAGCATAGTCTGATGAAAAAAAGACGCCAAAGTTTATGAAAACAAAATTTTATCGTCAAAATGCTTATTTTTTTTTATGAAGAGGATAGACTAAATTTTTTTTAATTATTTTTAAAAATTTTTTCCATCTTTTTAGAATATTCTAAATTTTGATTTAAAAAACCTTGTTTCTCTTTGTCGCAACAAGGGGTAGTAAATATCATAGATAATTTTTAGCGCATTTTTTTGTATTTACACACATTAATTTGGAAAATCTTGCAAAAATAAAATTGTCAGATGTTAATGAAACTTTCAGAAACTATTCACAGATGATCCAAATTATTATAAATATTTTTTTTTTTTATTAAAGTCATGGCAGAAATATTTTTTTTTATATTTATTAACACCCCCATAACTAATTTTATGAAAAACTCTAGAAATTAGAGACCATCGGTTTTAGTGATTACAATAGTTAAAAGCACAAGGCTTTGAAGAATGCAAATCATGTTTTTTTTTTTTTTTTTTTTTTTTGGCCAACGTACCTGAAAATCAGCTGTGAATTGTAAAATACAAAACTCAATAAAACAAATATATTATTTAGTTTCAAATGCTTTTATTTGTTTTAATTTGTTTTTTATGAATATGGACAATATTTTCTGAAAGCAAAAATTTTTCAATGAAAATTGAATTTTTTAATACAATTATTTCTTATTTCTTTAATTTTGAAAAGATTTTAAAAAATGTTTAAATTGAATTTTAAAAATATTTTAACATTAGTTAAAAGCAACATCAACCTTTCAAAATGTTCGTGTGAGATTGTCATTGTCTAGCGCTTTGAAAATTGTATAATTTGGACCAATCAGATTAGCCATGGTAATTAAGAAATGTAATTTTTGTGTTTATAGTCGGACAGTAATTATCAAGTACGGAAGACCAACCAGAATACAATTTAGTTGCATTATTTGAGTTCAGCATTGTTCTCCGCTTTTAAGCCCTTTACTTTTGCGAAACACGTATGGAGAAGTTAATTTGAGTTTTCAATTTCAACTGAGAAGGGTACCTACAAGTAACAGTATCATCTTATGAAATTTAACTACTGCTAAACTTTAATTTATATGATCTTATTTTTATATTAATCTCAGTTATGACATTTTCCATAAATGAAATATCAAAATTAATAATAAAATGAATGGAAATACATATAACACAGTAAAATGTAATAAATGTACATAAAATTATAGTATTTTATGTACACTTCTGATAAAATTTCATAAGAAAGGTACCTAAATTAATTAGATACCTTTTTCTTATGAAATTTAATCTCACTATTAATAGTCTTATTTTTTAATTTCTTTATATTTTCCATAAAGCATCGTAAACGTAAAAATGAAAGCTAAGTACAAAAAAAAAATAAATAAAAAAAAAATTAAAAATTAGAGCGCTGAAAGTTTTCCTTAAAAGTAACAAGGTAAATAATTTGTTCACTTAAATATTAGACGATAAAATTTTGTTTTCGTCAAGTTCGGCGTCTTTTTCATCATGCTATGCTCTTTTGTTTACATTTTCGTGGGTGAGTTGTCCCCTTTCATTCTCACGATGTGTCTTAATCGTGTTTTCAAATTGATTTTATTAAAAACAATTGTATTTTTTTCCATTTTCGGCCCCGTTAGAACCACCACAAGGTAATTTTATGTAGTTCTGTGAAGTTTTGTTGAAAATCGGCTAAAAATGTAGGAAATTCGATCCAACATATAAACGTTACAGACACACACACACACACACACACCTGCGTTTTATAATAAGTAAGATACTAGAGTTTTCTGTCTTTTTGTCTGTTTTTTCTCAATCTCTGAGGAAGTTTTAATAAAAATGAAACATGTTAGATTGATATACGTTTCTTATTTGTTCTTTATCTTATCCTGTCGGATTCTGATCCATATTTGATCTACATTTGATCTTCAAATCAACGTGATAACGAAAATGTCAAAACCATTTGACATTGAGTTTAAAGCTCTAAAAACACACCACTGATGTTTTTGGAAGTAGTGGACATCGTCGTCGGCATCTGTCCGTCTCAGGAGACGATGGAATAGCGGTTATTCTTTTTTTTTCCAAAAAATTCTAGGTGATGGAGTTACATCGTTTCTGGTGATTGTGTAGTCCCACTCTGGAGCGACAGTCTCTCAGGCACTTGGCGTAGATGAAACTGGATGACACGGGGGCTGTCCTTGCTTTTCTCCTGGCTCTCTTTGCTGCCTGCTGATCTTCCCTCGCGGCTTCTGCAAGATGTTGGGGTCGATTTCGGCCAGCGTCATGTCTCGTTTGCAGGCATTCTTGAAACGGAACTCAGGTCTTCCACTTGGGCGGAACCCCCCACACTGCTCTCTGTACAGGATGACTCTTGGGATGCAGCATACGGCGTATGTGCCCCAGCCATCTGAGACGTCTTTGGCAGAGTAGCGTGAACAGGCTGGGGATGCCGGTACGTTGAACAGTGGCGCAGCTAGAGTAAACGTCACCTGGGGCGGTCCGCTCAAATGTCACCCCAATGACCCCGATTCACCCTATGCTGAATGGTTAGCAGTAGCTAAATTTTCATACATGCTCTACCTCTACTTTACTCTACTGACCGGTACGTTACTGTTTACATGTATGATCCAAGACAAAATCCAATACCACAAAATAATCAGTTCAAATCAAAAAATTTTTAAAATGCAACTGTTCACTTTCAGAACAACTAACTACAAAATACGGCAATACACAAAAGAATGGCATTCGATACTATGGTCTTAGAATGAATGTTTTCTTGTTTTCATTGTGGCAAACTGGTCAATGACATCGTCAAAATCTGTTTGTCTTGTAAGCTCGTTCTCAATGGACAGCACAGCCAAATCCGACAGTCTTGGCGTAATTTTCTGTTGCTAATTTTCCGGTGTCCAATTTTCCGTTGCATCATTTTCTGGGTACCATTTAATTATCAATAATGTTTGAAAGTATTTTTCTTGACAAAAATGTTCTATTTAATTTTTAAGCATTTTTTCGGAACATTGTAAATCAACTGCATTCTTTTAAAGGTTACCTAGAGAATTTATGCAATGTTTATTTCTTTTTTGTTTTTCTTTATACAAGTAAAATAAATTTACATCGTATTTTGATGTTATTATGATTTTAGTTTTAGTGATAATTTAAAAACAATAAATATTTATCATTAGTACCAATAATGGAAAAATAAGTTAAAAATTTAAAAGAATCGTTTTTGGAATCGGAAAATAGGCACGAATTTTTCCGATTCCGATACCGTTTCCGATACCCCAAAAAGTTCCGATTTTTCCGATTCTCGATTCAGATTCCGATTAATCGTCCCAACACTAGTAGATATATTCAAAAGTATATCGCTCACTCAATGGAAAATTGTATCTCAGCGAATTGATACACAGGCAAGACTGAAATTGTTGCACTTTTGGCTTCGAATTTCGCTTTGTTGTTATTAATGATGCAGAATTAAAACACCATATCATCCGATAAAATGTTACAGCAATGTCTCTTGTTAGTAACAAACATTGTAGCAACTGAAACACATGACAGCTGAAAACATTGCTATTTTTCCTACTCACAAATTTCCCGACAATTTATTAGAAAATTTCTGACGGGGGGACAAAACTGGGGGGGTCATAAATTATTTCTGGGGGGTCATATGCCCGCCTGCAAAACCCTGTGTCTCCACCACTGTTTTCAGACTATTTTTGGCACTTTAGCCTGGATGAAAAATTTTGTTGGGGTTGACATTGTGTCACCTCTCCTGTGCTGGTACCAGCCCCCTTCGCCCCACCTTAGCTACGCCACTGACGTTGAAGGGCCTCTGTGTTAGTGACACAGTTTTGCCACTTAATGTGCAGGAGACGTCTGAGGCAGCGGAGGTGAAATGCCGCGGTAGTCATTGCAGTTGCTGCGGTCACCTTTATTCTTATAGAGGGTGACAAATGTTGGATTCTCGCATGTTCCGGGGAACGTAGCCCTTCTCCCAGCACAGGCACAGGAGCTTGTGGAGATGCTCTAGCAGAGCCGGCTTGCCACTCTTCAGAACCTCCGATGGGATCCCGTCCCTCTCGGGGGCCCTACCGCAGGAAAGACAGTCGATGGCTTTTCCGAGTTCCTCCGCAGAGGGCGGGGCATCCAACTCCTCCATGACTGGGAGACTGGGCAAGGCATCCAGAGCGGCATCCGTCACCATGTTCCGGGTTGCATACAGCTCCAGGTAGTGCTCCACCCAGCGCTCCAGCTGCTTGCCCCGGTCCGTAATGACCTCCCCCTCGCCCCGGACCTCAGCGGAGCCGCCTTGATGGGAGTGGGGCCGGTGGCGGTTTTGATGCCGGTAGTAGTCGTTGTAGTAGCAGCGTGCAGTCTGTTGGACCCTGCTGCGAGCAGCTCTGAGGACATCGCGAGTATTGACGCAAGGGTTATGCTTGTAGGCTAGGAGTGCTTGTCTCTTAGCTTCAGAGGCCGGCTGCATCTCATCCCCGTGAGCTTCGTACCAGTCCGCATTTTGACGATCCTTCTTCCCGAACGCAGTAAGGGCTGAGGTGTATATGACATCACGGAGGTGGTGCCATCTACTGTCGATGTCAGTGGCACTGAAGGAGGATGTGTCGACCTTCGGACTAAAGGTGGTTTGGAAGCGGCGAGAGCTCTCAGGGTCATTGGAGCGACAAGTGTCGATGCGAGAGAGGCCCTTGGTTTTGGAACGGTGTATTTCCTTGGCTGTCAGTCTCACTTTGCAGCCTACTAAGGAGTGGTCCGTGTCGCAGTCTGCACTGTGGAAGCTCCGAGTGTGAAGAACGCTCCTTAGGTCTGCACGCCTGGTGATGACAAGGTCGAGCTGGTGCCAGTGTCGAGAACGGGGGTGTCTCCAAGAGACTTTGTGGCGTTCTTTGAACTTGAAGTAGGTGTTCGTCACGCACAGCCGCTGACGATTCTCATTCATCTTGCTTATGCCCTGACGGTCGAGGCAAGATGGCCAAGTGTCACAGTCGGCCTCCACTCTGACACTAATGTCTCCCAATAGGTATAATCCTTCAGTATTGGGGTAACTGGATATCTCATCGATTGCCTCATAAAAATGGTCCCTGACCTCTGAGGTCGCGCAGAGCGTTGGCGCGTAGATGCAGAGGACATTGGCGAAACTCGTAGATGTTAAGAGGTGCAGTGCTAGGATTCTCTCAGATCTGCCAGTTGGTGGTACAATGGCTGGTATCAGCGAGTTCTTCACGGCGAAGCCTATGCCGTGTTGCCTTGGGTCATCCTGAGGCAGGCCCTGCCAGAAGAAGGTGTTGTTGGCCTCTCTGATGGAACCGCTTCAGCCAGACGAGTCTCTTGCAGGAAGGCGATGTCAATGCCCAGCTTTGAGAGCTCCCTGTCTATGACCGCGTTCTTTCGAGCATCGTCGATCTGTTGGATGTCATCTGCGAGAATAGGGCGCATAGTCCGGACGTTCCAACTAGCAAACCAAGGATCTGGAGTCTTCGTGTTTCTTTCTTTCCTGCCTGGTGCGGGATTTACAGCTTTCTTGACAGGAGGATCTACACACCCAGTAGAGCTGCCCAGCTTGAGTCGGGCGGTAGCTGTCCAGTGAGACACGATGATCTCTCCCACCGACGGAGGTGACCCCAGGTACCCGCAGCCCACGCCAATCGGATTGAGCTTTTAACCGGTAACTGTCACTTCCCGTGTTGCGACGTCGCTGGAGTGTCCTCTCCAGTGCGCTACGATCCTGGGCGAGATATATGGAGAACTAGGGCTGCCCGGACGTCTCGTTCCCCACCTCGGCCTTGCTAGCAGAGTCCAAAGGAGAGGATAAACCAATACGGTTTGGTACCAGCGCGGCTGCAGGAGTTGCCAGAAGGTAGCACAGAGTGCCGTCCATCCGCCTTAGGGGCTCCACTCCGTATTTGTGTAGGGTTTACTCCTTGGCCTTGTAGTGGACATAGGTGTTGGCGAACCAAGTGTTGCTGTCATATAGCCGTCGTGATTTCAATCTCTGGATAAGGTAGTGAAATCTATATACTCGAGTTGAGCAGGAGTAAGCTAGAAACAGCATCACAGGATCAAAATATATGATGATAATCAGCCATAGTAATGGACACGTGAAAAGGTCCAACAGAGAACACTTGGCCGAAATATAGTGTCTATAATATTATCTATAATAATCAAGATGAGAACAATAATTTGAATAAATCAAATCAAGGTTTTCGCGAGGAAGCTTCTATCAAAAAGATTTAAATGCGCTTATCGTGAGAAAATTTTCTCAGTAACTATTGAATCATTTGCAAAACTCACACATTTAATTCAATAATAAATTAAAAAAACAATTTAATATTAATGAATCAGTTTCTTTAAAATGCTAAAAGGAGATATTTACTATTGTTATACGAATTTGAAATTATTAGACGATTTGTATAGGCACCTACACTTTGTTGTTGAAAAAACATCATGTAAAAATTCTAGCACGTTCGAAATTTTGGTTAAATATCTTGTTTTTTTTTGTCAGCAGTCGATGTAATATTTTCGATTAGTGTTTTAGCGCCTTTCTTTCAGGTGAAAAGTCGGATTTTAATGAAACTTTCAGAATTTACAAATGAATTAAATTATTTTTGAAATTTTGTTTTAGATAATCATGGTAAAGATATTTTTCTATACATGTTACCACATACTTACATGAAATTTCCTTACTTGCATGAAATTTCGAGAAATTAAATTTCTGTCTCAAAATTATTTTTATTAGTTAAAAGCAGGATTCCTTGGAGAATGTAAATCAATCATTTTTTTCTCAAACGACTGCACATTTCCCGAAAATCTGCTCCGAATCGTGAAATAAATAATGCAATAAAATTATAACATAATTTAATTAGAAAACCTTTTAATTGCTTTTATAAATAAGATTTATTAAGGACACTATTTTCTTAAGAAAAAAATTTCCATCACTAAAGAATTTTCGCAATAATTGATTACATTTTAAAAAAAAAAATTAATTATAATAATTTAAATCGTTTAAATCCGGTCATGTGTTATTGAAAAGCTTAATGAAAGTAGTATTGCACCAAGATTTTAAAAATATTTTATAATCTTTATTTTACTGTAGAAACATTCCCATTTTCGTAAGTATAGAAGTGATGTGGGGCCAAAGTCGGGAGCACAGAAGGAAAACACGGAACACGGATTAGATGTAAGAAAGATATATTAACAACAGGTTACAGAGATAGTGTAAGCGGAGCTTACTATATGTTAGTGTCCAATACTGGTAGTCGTACGCGGCTCTCACTGTCTCTCTGTCTCTCTCTAGAGTGTTGTGTCGCATACTTAATATAGACCTGGAAGAGTCTATTGCGTAGGTATTTCCGGTCTCACAAAACCCCCCTTCCAAGAGTTTTATTTTTGAAAAGGAGAGAAAAAAATAAAACTGTTAATACTTTTTCCTCTTGGGATTTACGTCGAGCGGTTGAGTAAATTTCCTTTTCCTTCCTGAGCGTCGCACTTCAGGAGAGACTTGGGGCATGTCGAGATCGAACTAGAGATCTTGATGCGTGAGCCACAGCTTTTCGCGAACCATCTGGCAGTTTATGTAAAATGCAAGCACCCATGCCGTACGAGCTTGCATCACTTGCGACTATGATGTCGAGACTAGGGTCGTAATGGGTGAGGGAGAGGTCTGAAGTAAGAGTTTTCTTGATTTTCTCGAATGCGTCTTGGCATTCCGGGGTCCATGACCATGGTTTGTCCTTTTTTAAAAGTTGGTTGAGAGGCCCTCTCAAATTTTTCTTAATGAACCCTTGGTAAAAGTTAGCTAGGCCGCGGAAGCTTTGTAACGCTTGAACGTTATCTGGGGCCGGCATGTTTCTGATCGCGTTGGCTCGTATTTGATTGGACTTCTTTTTTACGTAGACCGTAGGTGCTGCCCACTCGCTGAAATCTGTTTTTGACAGAATACCTGCTTGTTCGAGTCTATCTAACTCTTTGTTGATTTGCTCTAGAGCAGCGAAAGGGACATTCCGTTTCTTTTTGAATACCGGTTGTGCACCGTCCTTGACCTTGAACTTAGCTTTCATTTTAGTACATTTCCCAAGGCCGCCAGAAAAAAAAAACCTGGGGAAATTGTTGTTTGAGTTCCTTTTTAGATTTATCAAATTGGACGTTGTACTTTGTATCTTGCGACAAAATGTACTCATTGGGCAATCCCAAAAGATTGAATTTTTCTATCCAATCTGTTCTAAATAAGTTATCTGAAGTTTTCAATACGTAGGCTTTGAGCTTTTTGGTAACTCCATTTAGTGTTACTGTAAGTATTACCTCGCCTAAAATGTTAATCTTTTCGCGGATTTTGCTGTTTTATCCGTTTTTAATAAGATCGGCTTGTTTAATTTTCGCCAAGTACGCCAGTTAATGGTTGAAAGATCGGAACCCGAGTCAAGCTGGAATTTAATGGACTTGAAATATCCACAGTTACATATTTCCTTAAATTCCTATCGACAATATTGTCAGATTGAGCTTGCCTAATTTTATTTTTGTGTTTTCTCGTTCTGTTGGCGAACCAGTACGGAGTTAAAGTATGCCCACTTTTATTGCAATTTTTGCAATATTTTTTGTTCTTAACTGGACAGAATTTCATCCAATGCCATTTACCACAATGGTAACATGGTCCGGGCGGTTTCTTTAACCTATTTGGGTTTTGGTTACTGCGGAATTTAGGACATGAGATTTGCCTTTTGTCTTTTTGAGGGGAATAGGAGGTAGACTTGCTTCTGATTTTATTAATCTGAGCCACACCTGATTCCTCGATAGTGTTTAAGTAACACTTTACAGATATTACTCTTTGACAGTCCTCTGCCAGTTTTTGGAGAGTCAATCCTTGTTCGTTCTCAAGCTTGGTCAGTACCCGTCGTATGACTTCGGCATCTTCTGCTGATACTAGACCTTGTGCGAAAATCAAGCACTTGAAATCATCGGCAGTCAGTTCGGCTAGTTTAAAATCATTACAGAACTTGTTTACCGATGCTGCAAACGTTAGAAAATCTTGCTGGTTGTCTTTGACTGTGTTCAGACATTTCCAACGTTTGTGGGACAAGGTTGTGTTAGACCCGAATAGTTCCGATAGGAGCTTAATAGTCTCTGAAAAATCCAAGTCAGTGCTTTTCTTAGGTAGTATGAAGTCTACGAACCTACTATGTTCTGTAGTTCCCAGTTTTCTCAATAGTAGACGTACCTTTTTTTTTACTGGACCATTGTTCACAGTCTACGTTGAAAATATCTTCGTAGCGTCTTAAAAAGCGTCGAACGTTTTGTCGTTCTCTGGTACGTATTCAAAGGTTTCCATTGAATTGTAGATTGTACTCTGGGAGAATATTGTGTCTTTTTCAGAGTTTGAGCCTTTTAATGCATTTACGAGTAATTCTTTATGTTGTTTCTGTTGTAGTTCAGCATTCTGAAGCGTAATTTGTTGGAATTCCATTTGTTGTTTATGTAATTCCAAAAATAGTTGTTGTTGTCTTTTTTCTGATTTTTGTTGGTGATCCAAATTTGCTTTTAGCATTTGGACGATTACTTTTTGAAAATCTTCCATATTTAGACAAACAAAAATGACAGCGATTTTTTGTTGCTTTGAAACCCGTGTACTTGATAGTTTTTTTTTCTTTAACACAAAAAAAATATGGACAGACAATTGGTTAAACTAAACTAATTATGTGTTTAGCTTTTTTGAGATTCCGTGGTTTCGTTAATTTTAACGTAATTGTATAAATTTTCACCACACTTATATATATATATATATTTTTTATAGAGGTACAAAAAGCGAAAACTCACCTCAGCGAATTTGAGAGGAGAATAATCTTATGCAAGAGTTCAACTCAGTTACATAAAAAAAAAAATTTAGATAGTTTTTTTCGAAAACTTGAGTACAATGGTAGTACTTCCGCTCTTGTATTGCCAGTTTGTTTTATGAACAACTGTTTTTTTTCTGTGTGTGGGTGTGTAAGAATTCGTTCTTGTTATTTGGACAGACTTTAATATTCCGTAGATGTCGAATCGCTAGTTTGTCACTGATGTTTGGTATCGGAATATATGTAGACGCTGGGTGTTTATTTTCGCTAATGTATTAATACCAGCTTAATTTCTCGTTCAACACTGCTGTGGGAACGCGTCTTCTGTGTTTTTCGCTGTCGCTATTGATATGGTGAGAACGAAATTCTCGAATTCTTCGACGAAACAGATGTGTGACTGGTAAGGTATTGAGATTTCGCCGTGAGTGAGTTTCTCGAATCCTCGTCGCCACTGATGTGGGGCCAAAGTCGGGAGCACAGAAGGAAAACACGGAACACAGATTAGATGTAAGAAAGATATATTAACAACAGGTTACAGAGATAGTGTAAGCGGAGCTTACTATATGTTAGTGTCGAATACTGGTAGTCGTACACGGCTCTCTCTCTGTCTCTCTATCTCTCTGTGTAGAATGTTGTGTCGCATACTTAATATAGACATGGAAGAGTCTATTGTGTAGGTAGTTCCGGTCTCACAATAAGAAGTCCATGAAAAATTTGGCCGTCAGCAATGATTTCATTTTTATTTCTGTGTTTCATCATCTTTACGTCTCAACAGGCTTTGCATATCATCTCTCCAACATTTTAAACTTTATTATTTAAAGTAACTGTTACTTTTTTAAATTCCTATTTCCCTAAATATTTTTATTTTATGTATTTATTTTAGTTCGAGTAATACTTCAATTAAGTAATTATTTTTTTTAGGTTCAATTAAAAATGTACCTGGAGAAGAAACCTAATATAAGTCTTCTTAAAATAATTTTTACTTTAACTTAAATTAATTTTTTTTATTCAATTTATATTTGAAGTTCTTATTTTTTAATTTCCGTGTCATTTTGAAATTTCCTTTCAAATTATTTTTACTTTAACTTCTATTTCATAAAAATGGTTTTGTTAGTAGTTTTTTTTTTACTTTTTTAAGTTATTTTTTGTGAGAGTTATTTTGATAAAAACAAAAGGATATAAAGCTAAAGTAACCAAAATTCAATAAAATATTGGATAATTGCTCAAGATATTATGTTAATTTTTAAAAATTACTAGGTAGTTAAAAACCAAAAAATGCGTTCACTTAGATTTCATAAATTTATATCAATTTCTTGTCATCCATTCTTTACTAGTTATTGTCAACACCTCAGGTTGCCAATAAATCAATCGGGACGTCAGAAAACAAAACTCTGTGATTAAGAAATGCTTGTATACAAAGTTCTTTTTGCTATAAGTAACAATTGTTTCAAATCAGATTAATTTGACTTTAAATTTGCTAATTTTTCTCAAATAACGTGTCACAAATATATATTTTACTTTTAGAGGATTTTCAATACAGAGAATTAACTTTTGTTTAAAAATGTGTCAAAAGGTCAATATTTATCGAATTTTGTCGATTTTCTGAAAGTTGCGATTCCAATCAATATACTTTCTATTTGAAATACATTAAATAATTGAATATTTTGCTTACTGGAAATAATAAATTTAATCATTTAGCTCTCAATTAAAGCTAAAAAGAAAACTTCAAGAATGCTTTTTCCTTTTTAAAAATTCATTTTAAACCTTAGATATAAAAAAATTAATGGAGGTTCCTATATTTTTATGATTGATTTTGTTGAATTCAACTTTATAAGTGACATTATTAATACGAGAGAGTGAATGATTGTTTTTAGTAAAAATTCAGTGACTCGTAGGTCAGTCCCATAATGCTAAATTTGGCGAGATACAATGCTAGTCTTGAAGACAAGTGGTGCAATGCAAAGGTATCAATTTTCTCTTTAAATATTATATAACAGATAGTAATGGGTTATATGGTATCAAAATCACTCATTAGGCCAATATTTAGAATAATATTAATAACAACTTCACTTATTAATGGTAGCCAACATCTATCTATCTATCTATCTATCTATCTATCTATCTATCTATCTATCTATCTATCTATCGTAAGCGATTTATGACAGAAATATCAAGTAGTTTTCATTGAATTGTATATCAATAAGGACATTTGTTTTAAGGGAAGTTGATCTGTGATTAACTTGGGCACATCTCATATGATACCAAAACAGATTTGCACAGCGTTTCACCAGACCTTCAGAAATACAATGTGTTGATTACGTGAGATAACCGCATGGTAGGATGATATATAAGGACCCACCCGTGATGGTAAAAATTAAAAAAATCTCTTATATCCTCACGAAGAAGAATTCACGTTCGGAGAAAATCCCTAAAACCACAGACCCACTCGCCGATATTCACTGACGAATATTGGGTTTAAATAATTTTACGTGTGAGAGGTTTACTCTCGTATTATCGTTTGTCTTTGCAGCGATAACATTACATATCTATCGCAGTATTGTCATTATTCACATCTATCTATCTATCTATCTGTCTGTCCATCTATCTATCTATCTATCTATCTATCTATCTATCTATCTTTAGTCTGTTTATAACTCAATCTTAATCTCTTTATAATTCTCTTTTTCCTTCTTTGAAGTTTTCTGATTACTATTTTCAGGCGTGTTTTATATAAATCCTTGCCATTCTCAACATCTGCTTCTCGCGCCAATGTAATTATCTCAAAGTTTCTTTTTTTTATGTAAATACATTTCAATAGGCGGAACATCTCTGTGATGTTAACATTATATTTTTAAAGAAGCTGAGCTAATGTCAACATTAGTCAAAAGACTGAAAACCAAGGTGTCTACATTTCTGTTGTACTGTTACTTTGTCTTTCACTTTTACATAATCGATCTGGTCTGACCCAATACAAAACATCTGCACTTCATAATTAAATAAATCCAAACAAATTAATCGAATTATTCCCTGACTATTAACTCATTTGCAATATATCGAATAATATGGAAAAATAATAATTCTTTTTTAGTTTATTTTGTATAGAGTGGGAAATCGATGACCGATATGCAAGTTTTTCTTTAATAATTCTCCACATTTTTTTTTAAATCTCTGTTTTCACGTATTGGATGAATAAGAAAATAAAGAAATGGTTACTTTAGAACTTTTGGAAAAGAAACATTTGCTTGGATCTTTGTAATCTTTGTTATAAAACTTGATACTTTCATGTATTCAGATAAGAGGGAAATAAGAAGTAATATTGATATTTTAAATAGTAGCTTATTCCTTTACAAATAATGCCTTTTTATAAAACTTTTTTATGAACGACAATTAACTTTTTCATTCTTACTATTCTTCTCTGTTCAACTTTTTTATGTTTGTCAAGACATCCAATCAGTAGGCCAAGTGTAGATGTCAATAACGTATAGTAGTCATTAATAAAAAGAAGAAGAAACGATAAATATTAGGTTCCAAAAACTACGTTGGAACATTATAACGAAAATCGTAGTGCAGGTGAAATTCACTTGTTCGTTGGAAGGTCATGGGATTAACACGTGGATCAACATTCGATTCGTAGTTTGCTATCTAAGGAGCAGAGACACGGAAAATAGTATATATATCGTTGGTGTGAAAGTTGATAACATTAATGGATCTAGTATTTGGTAGATTCAGTGTTTTGAGAAAGTCTAGCAATAGTAAGGATGCTGCAGGAAGCTAGATTAATATGTAATACAAATGAATAGCGAATAGAGAAGCTTGTTTCACGGGTGAGAATAATGGAAGAGCATCATGGGGAAAGGATTATTTTTTAAATTTGAAAGCTAAGTCAACTTGGGAGTCACATACATGGTAACAGCCTCGACTAGAGACCGTTTGAGCGGACTGGGTTGCCTGACCTGTATTTCCAAATGGGCCATACCAGCAAAGATATGCGCTGCTCTATCAAATCCTGTCACTGTATTGGCTGTGATGCATGTGCATAGTATACCCTTATCAGATGATGGCTATCTCGTACCCCAACGTCACATTGTTGGCGTACTACTCTCACTCAATAATAATGATGATGATAAGAAGAAGAAGAAGAAGAAGAAGAAGAAGAAGAAGAAGAAGAAGAAGAAGAAGAAGAAGAGATTATGAGTGCAAAGAATAAGGAAAGGAAGAAGAAGAAAGAGAAATGGAATGTACATAAATTAAACAAGTGGAAGAAAGGGCGTATAATGGCGAAGCGATAAGATGTAAAAAATGATACAAAAATGAATGGAAAGAAATAGGATGATGATGATGGTAATGTTGATGATGATGATTATGATGATGAAAGATAATGAAGAAGAAACGGGATGAAAAAGCATAAAAAACAACGAAAAAGCCAAAAGAGACAAAGACAATTCTTATACAACTTTGGAATTTTCTGATAAAAATAATAAATTCAATTAGTATAGAAAAATATTAAGATGGCAATTTTATACACATTTGGAGATTAAGATGGTGTAAAATGAAATTTGCTTCGTAAAACTCATGATTAAATTAAATCAATAAAAATATTTAATAATTATAAATTATATAAAATAATTTATTGATTTATTCATTTTGCTTTTAAAGTGTTTATAGATTTTGCAGACACAAACGAGAGACCAATATAAGTAGTAAGTATGATGCACATTTCCAAGTTGTTTGGAATGCTGAAAGGTTTTCATGCAAAATACGTGACCGAATGCTTAGATCGTTCACTTTGTTCCGACCATGATTTGTCAGATTTCTTGATGTTATCAGCTTAACGTACCTTTGTCTGAAAACCATACCACGGGATTTGTCAGGAAGGTGATTGCTTGATGTTATCAGCTTAACGTACCTTTGTCCGAAAACCATACCACGGGATTTGTCAGGAAGGTGATTTCTTGATGTCATCAGATTAATGTATTTCTTGATGTTATCAACTTAACCACGGGATTTGTCAGGAAGGTGAAAACCATACCACAGGATTTGTCAGGAAGGTGATTTCTTGATGTCATCAGATTAATGTACCTTTGTCCGAAAACCATACCACGGGATTTGTCAGGAAGGTGATTTCTTGATGTCATCAGCTTAACGTACCTTTGTCCGAAAACCATACCACGGGATTTGTCAGGAAGGTGATTTCTTGATGTCATCAGCTTAACGTACCTTTGTCCGAAAACCATACCACGGAATTTGTCAGGAAGGTGATTTCTTGATGTTATCAGCTTAACGTACCTTTGTCCGAAAAACCATACCATGGGATTTGTCAGGAAGGTGATTTCTTGATGTTATCAACGTACCTTTGTCCGACCATACCTTTGTCTGGTGAAATCCAACGTACCTTTGTCCGAAAACCATACCACGGGATTTGTCAGGAAGGTGATTTCTTGATGTTATCAGCTTAACGTACCTTTGTCCGAAAACCATACCACGGGATTTGTCAGGAAGGTGATTTCTTGATGTTATCAGCTTAACGTACCTTTATCCGAAAACCATACCACGGGATTTGTCAGGAAGGTGATTTCTTGATGTCATCAGCTTAACGTACCTTTGTCCGAAAACCATACCACGGGTTGAGCCAAGAATTGTGAGTGAAATCGTGTAGACGGAACAATTTGGGAGAAGTCGATGACTGTCACTGGTCATCGTGACTGCTTCAGCGTTCTATTGCTAAGATTTCTTTTCATCACGTGGTCATGTACGACGTCATAGAACCGCATTACGAATTTACGACCAGCGTCTGCTATTACACGCGACCGTTATCGCCACAAAGCAAACTTCTATGTAAACAAAACAGGATGTCATCTTTGACTGTCAACATCCCTTTTGTAATATTCATATAACCACTCTGATGATGGCTCATGTTAGCCGAAAGTTTATATCTAAGAACAGCCCATATATTTGCCGAGTGGTTAGAACGTTCGCTTTCTGACTATGAGACTCGGGTTCGAATCTCACCAGCTTGCGGCACCTTTGGAAAGTTAAAACACCATAGTTTGACCCAAGCGTTGTGAATGAAATTGGTAGATGGAACTCTTGTGGGCCGTCGAGAGCTCATCGTAGCCAAGGGCTTGAGCATGCTGGCCTTGTTCAAATTGTTGATCACGCTAGATAATAGGCTATCTCCCAAAAACTGTAACTAAGGTCTACTCAGCACAGGTGGGCTCTGTGGGTGTTGAACAAACACAAATGTGCGTGAGCGGGCGTCTCCAATAGGGATTGGATAGCCACCCTAGTAGATCGGTATCCTCGAATATTTTTTAATTTAATATATTTTTTATATTTAATATATATATATATATATATATATATATATATATATGACAATAGATATGCAGCTGATCATTTTATACTTTGTCTTATCCGTTGCCTCATTTTATTCTCGGCCAGTTACCTAAATTCTGCTTTTGATCCGTAATATGATTCTTGATCCATTTTCTATAAACTGACCGCACTTTTTGAATCATCAACCGTTCAGAGTCTTTCTGACCTTTAACCAAGTAATTGTTAAGGCAGTAATCATGACCATACATTCTAAGTCTGAGTCCTTTTTGATGATTAAATTTTGAATATTCAGAGCCGGTTCCATTTTTTTTGGGAGGTGGGGGTGTGTGTGAAATTTCTTTAGCTTCTACTCCTACTTTTACCTGACCACATTTTTCACGGAATCTGTATACAATTTCGAATTTTCTTTCTCTTTTTTAAGCTGTCGGATGGGAGGTGAAATGTCCTATTTTATTTTTGTTTGCCTTTGGCAATGAATCCTTAATAAGAAAGCTTTTGAGGTTTTCAAGATTGAAATACTTTCTTTCCTTGTCTGTGTTTTTCTGCCAACAAAAATTAAATACTTACTCTCTTGTTGCCATCAAATCCAGATTTCCGCCAACTGCTTCCATGGCTTCCAAACTTTCTCTTTGAAAGACCGACTCTTATAGGTATTCTTACCAAGTGTGTGCCAACGTCTAAACTGCCGTCGGCAACGAGATAAATGATGCTTGCGATAACTACGTAGGCGTGTGTATGCACGCCCGCACGCATGCGCGAAAACATGCACACAAGAAAACATGCACGCGAGAAAGCACAGACATGCACACCCATATATGCATATGCATGTGTACACAGTTGCACACATACATAAATAAAAACTAATTGCCTATTATGAAGAATATTCATATAAACATCGTCATATCTACATGCACATAACCAGTATAAAGGTTATACACAAACTAGTTACATAATTTATTAAGCGTGAACAAATTTCTTTTATGGAAATTACTCATCAGCCAACGACGTGGCTATAATTTAATGGATGTAATGCGGAATTTCATTTCATGTATTAATATGAGAACGAAATATATTTCTAAGAGACTTTGAAAGCACAATGGTCATTTTTTTCACCAGGTGGGCGGGTCTAAGTAATTTAAAACGCTGCCAATCTACTAGAATTTTCCCCCACAACCATCTCTAAGCATTTCTATAATAGAAAATGCCTTATTAATGAAAACATCGAAGGAGATCGGCAAGACTCGTTTAAGCTGATAGAAAAGCAAGAGTAGCTCTTTAAAAAGGAGGTATACAGAAAAGCATTTCTGAACGCATAACAAATCGAAAGCTTAAAAAGGTGGGCCAGAGCAATAGAAGGCGACTCCGGGCTCCCCTTCACTCACTCTCAGAACTGAGATTATAAATCATATGGATCATAAAAATTGGACAAAGAAAAATTGTAAAAAACGTTGTCCGGTCTGATGAATGTCTGTTGTGACATTGGAATGGTAGGGAAAGAAAAATTGCATACAGTATAAGAGGGTACTGAAAAGTTTTCGTTCTATCCAAGACAGGATAAAAAATTGTGAACTTTGGTCAGTTGGTGAGATATTTTACATTGTGGTTCGAGCTGAAAATTTTTAATCTCACACAGACAAACATACATGTTATTTGTTAAAAAATAACAAAAGAATAGGATTTATGGCAGGTCGATTACTATATAATGGCCATAGTGTGAAATCGAATTTTTTTTTTATATATATCTAAAGGTAAATTATCTTCAGATAGAGTGTATCTGTAAAGGGCCAAATTGAATAAAAAGACAAAGAGGAAAATATTACTCGCTTATTTTTGTCTTACCAGACTTCGAATTATGGCACATTTTATCCACCGCATGTTTTGACTGATCTTTCAACCACCTGATGAATATTCATGAAATTTCTCAAATTTAAAAGCCTTGAAAACCAATGACATCCTTGCTCTTGTATATAAACACGTGCAACAAAATAAATCCTACACTTGCCTTGATAAATTTCCTCAGAGGACGAAATGCGTTAGCTAAGAATAATTTCTCCTCTTGTTTTTTTTATTAATATATATATATATATATATATATATATATATGACAAAGGGAAAAAAGTTTTCTTGTGACGCGTTTCGTCCTTCAGGACTTCATTAGCCTATATTATTTTGTATTCAATGCGAAAGAAAAGGCTCATAATATATTCCAAAATAGAAAAACGGCCCCTCCTGAAAAACCCAATGAATCAAAAAATATATTGTCTTATCCAATAACTCTACGACATCTACAAACTTAAAAGAGAAAAGAATTTTAATGAAATCGGCTAGTTTTAAAAACAAAAAATAAAATTAAAAATTCTCAGCATCCCTCGTTCGTGCGCATGTGTAGTCGCCCCGACGTAACAAATTTAGTCCGATGAAGTCCTAAAGAAAACCTATTCCTATTCCACATTTCCTAATACTGTTTTTGATATATAAAGATAGATATCGTTATCTTATATATATATATATATATATATATATATATATATATATATATATATATATATATATATATATCAGGTGGCCTGACGATTGCATATAGCATATATATATATATATATCAGGTGGCCTGACGATTGCATATAGCATGAAACAGACTGTCGCCTCTAAATGTTGACTTCTATGTTCACTTTTATATTTACACACGCTCTATCTGTGATATTGAGCACTTTATCCCATAAATATAGCACACCTTAAGACTATATTTCTTTATATATATATATATATATATATATATATATATATATATATATATATATATATAGATATATAGATATAGATATATATCAGCATGAAGATTCTGCAGTATTATTAGACTGTGGTGCAACCTACCAAAATTCTAACCCAGTCCTCCTCTATCAGTTAGATAAGAAAGCACAACACACTTGTCGCATGTTAAAATAAAGAAAAAAGGTCAAAATATTAATATATGGAATCATATCGAGACAAAATACCATTGGTTATTATATGAATAAAAAAGCCTCCTCTCTCTGTCATTTGGTGAATTTGTTTTTCTTTCGTATTCACCGTTGCTATGGAAGGAAAAAATGTAAGGCAAAAAGGAAGATCATTTCATTGGCACGAGGCTCATGGTTTCACTGAGACTCAAAACTCATTGGAAATTGTTCATAAACGGAAAGGAAGACACAAACACAAAATATCAACAATGCATTAAATAGTCAGCAACTGCAGCGACTACATAAATATGTTTGTTAACAAATAACAAAAGAATAGGATTTGTGACAGGTCGATTACTATATAATGGCTATCGTGTGATAAGCATTTTATGAAGAAAAATGTCATGATCTTTATTCTTAGAATGAAGGTTCTAATTTGATTTATAATACATCGATTTACTATATGTTGGTTTTGTACTACTAAATATAATCTAATACAGACATTAAGTAAACATCGAAACATTATGATTTCTTGTTTACGTGCTGTTTTCTTTTCAGGGGGTAGGCAATCATGACTCTCCACTTCCCCCCTATCTCTTGTAGCTCACAATAAGTTTTGTACCTTTGGCACTTCCCCAAGGCCCTTTTCTGTCATCCACTTGCTGAAGCCCACCAGATATGTCATACGTTGCTTTCATTTGTCTCTCTTTCCCTCTATTCGACATGTGAGTATCAGATTCTCCAAGCCCTCCCCCCTTTGTCATTACGTGTTCCAGAAATTTCAATTGACTCTTCCTCCTTGTTTACATCCTCTCCAAAACCTCATCGTTGCTCACGATCGGTCCATGATATCTTTAATATCCTTCTTTAGAACCACACCTCTATTGCTTCGAGTCTCTTTCATCTTTGAGGAGACCGTCCAACATTCGCTGCCGTAAAGGAGAACAGATGTCACGTAGCAGCTCAGTACTTTTTTTTTTACTAAAGAAATCCTCTTGTCTTGTAATATTCTACCTAGCTTTTGGAGTGAACCTGCTTTTGGAGTGAACCTGCTTGATTTTAGTGCCCCCGACCTGTAAATCGCATTTCGAGCTCACCCTTTTACTGATGACCATGCATTCCAAGTTTTCTTGTAGTTTATGCTGAGTCCCTTCTCGCTTCCCTTCACGACCTTCTGTAGGAGGTTTTGTAATTTCTTTTCCATGTCTACTATCAGTACTGAGTCATCTGAGTATCTTATTTTGTTAAGATTGTGACCGCCAATGACGACTCCCGGTAGGATGTCCAATTCTCTCTGAATTGCCTCGCTGTCTTCCTTGTTTTACGCCCCTTTCTATTTTTGTATATCTGCTGCACTCATTCTCTATGTGCATGCATGGTGTTTTCTGCCAGTATAGGTTCTTGATTATTCTGATATCTTTCCCAAATATATCAAGGTTGATGAGCAGTTCCAACAGATCTTTGTGGCGTACTTTATCGGACGCCTCTGCGTAGTCTATAAAACATAGTTACATTCCTTCTGCATTTGTATGGCTCTTTCCTGATAAAATTCTGAGTATGAACATCGCATTCCTTGTTCCGATGTCTTTAACGAACTCGAACTCGTCCTATCTCCCCCTCAGAATAAGGATAATGAATTTTGTTACATGGCTCATTTTTCGGTGGAGATTACATTCATTTGCGCCTGGTTTCTTACGCAGTTCCCCCACTGTTGTAGATTTCATTTATTATTTCTGTGATCATTTATACCAAAATCAGCATTTCCGTTACAATTCCGTCTGTCCCTGCCGCCTTGTTTCTGTTCAATTTGGCTAGTGCAGCTTCTACTTCGGTTTTTAAAATTTCAAATCGTTCGGTAGTCCAATGTATTGCTGGTTGTTCTTTTTCGTCGTGGAAGAGTTCTCTAATATATTCGCTCCAGCGCTGAAGAAATTTTCTTTCTCTAATATGAGAATTCCGTCCTTTGAGTTTATGCAGCCTGTTGATGAGCACGTCTTCTGTCCTGTTAGTTCGCTTATTTGATTATGCATATCTCCTTTGTTGGTGGTACTCAGTCTCTCTATTTCTGCACATTTTTTGTTTAGCCACTCTTCTTTAGACTGCCTGCATTTGGTCCTTATTTCATTGTGCAATTTCCTGTCTCCTTTGCATCATGTCGAGAATCTCATCAGTCATCGATTCGTTTTTTTCTTCTTCGTCCATTCTCCTTTGGGATGATATACTTTGCTGATGTCACTAAAGCGTCTCTTAGTGCGTCCCATTTCGAGTTTCCATTGTGTCCTTCGTATCTTTTTTTTCACATTGTCCATATATTTTTATTCCAGATGCTGGTCGCTCAGGAGTTTGTTATATTGCAATTTGGGTGCTGCATTAGACTTCTTCAGTATCCACAGTTTCATTCTTAGTTTACATATAACAAGGCGATGATCGCTTCCGCAGTCGACACTTGGGTAGGTTTTGCAGTGAACTATTGCATTCCTGAATGATTTGTTGATAGTTAATTAGTAAGTTTGGTTTTAAGTTTCTCCTCCTGGCTCTACCATGTCCATAATCGTTTCGGTTGTTCTTGAAACCATGTGTTGGCTATTATCTGGTCATTGGATGTGATCCATTTTTCTCCACGTTCGTTGCGGGTTCCAGGTCCTTATTTGCGCTGTCGGTGCATACACTATGATAGCTATGTTGAAAAGCTTCCTTTCTGCTTGACTGCCAGAATTCTTCCGGATAGTTGGTAGTATCCCAAAACGCATTTCTTAAAGACTTTATCTAGTATCAATCCGACTCCTTTATCGTTTTTTTCTCTCCGCCTACACATAAATAATTCTGTGCTTGCCCAAAATCTCCGTTGTTTGACCATCTGATTCCATATAGATGTTGATTTTAGCCTGCTCATCTCTTTTTTTCACATTATCTGACTGACCGCAGTTGTTCAACTTCCGAACGTTCTATGTTCTGAGAGTTATGTTATCCCCTTTACGCTTTTTATGCTAGCAGTCACTGGATGACGGTCAGGGTCACAACTATTGTACATGCCTGTCCTTACCGGGCATAATAATAATTCCCATAGACTTTAATTCCCTTTCACGCCATTAGGTTTCATATTGTGTGTGTTGTTAGCTATGATACATCTTGGGATTATTAGTGGAGTGGTTTTCCGTGGCCTTCACTGTGGTTTATGGAGACACCCCCCTAGTTAGCTGACCGTTGACTCAGAGGAATATGAATTATCGGTACATCGAATGCCTTATAGTGGTAATTAAGTTTCTGAAGTAGATAATCATAGACTCTTATTATGCATTCAAGATTTTTAATGCTATATCTGTTTAGAATAGTCATATAATGGTGAAGAAAATGAATTTCTAATCTCTTATCAATATGAATGTATATTTACTTATGTATATATAATATATAATATTGTAATACTATTTTCTTGCTGAAGTATCATCCTTCAGAATACGAGTTCAGTTTCTGTTAAAAGCTTGATCTATGAGATCATTGGGTAGCTATCCTACGCTATTGCCCTTCATGGCATTCCTATCTTAGTTCACATGTGCCATCGTGTACAATGTTACATGATACCATCACCAAGGAACCATCTCTGAGAGGACCTATTCTCGGGAAAGAACTGCTCTGCGCACAGAATAGTCTTTCTCCTAGAATGCATCCCATTCAAAGCTAGAATGCCTGGTCTACCTATTTAACCAATAGCTACGTTAGAGTGAAGAGATAGATTCATGCCTTACTCAAAGGAATGAGTCCGAAACTGAATGGAAGTTATTCGGTCAGAATTTGAATTCGACTCGCCGATTCCACATTCCGCGCAGATAACCGTTACGCAACCCCCACATCACAAGTCACAGATGATTGTTTTACGTATAGTTTTAAGGAATATTGCTTATTAGATAATATCTATATGGCACTAAACGTATTTTCAAATAGTGTTTCTTGATCTTTTAGTATTTATCAGGTTCTGATTATAAAAGTCTTTTATAGTACAACTGTTCTTATATAAAAACCATGAATAGAGTAACATATAATTTTCACGCGACAGCAAAATCCGAAGGTTCATTGGGATAGTGAAAGATGTTTTACAAAAGCTTTTGTTCCATTCTTCTTCGCATATTGTCTTCCGGCCCGGGATGTTTGTTGGCGCTCTCGACTGGATTTGAATTTTCAAATAACGCCAGAGGTTGGGTTTAAATCTTGACATGGCCATTCTACAATCTATTACGGATATGTTGCCAAAACCTTTTGCAGAAAAACATCCCTAAATCATATTGCTGCCACCACCAACTTTCTCTGTTGGAACGCCATCTTTCGTTCATACATGATTTGTAGAATTACATCCAAACAATTCAGTTTTGGTTCCCTCTGTCCATAATACTCTTTCCCAATACGATTTTTCCTTATCCTCATGTTCAAGGACGAATTTTCAACCTGGCATCTAAATGTCTTTTTAATAGCAGTGGCGTTTTCCTAGGGGAGCGCGACTTCTGACTGTTGCTAAGAATTTCATTGCTTATTATCCGTTTAGTGACACATATTCCCGATGAAAACAAATCATCCTGCAACACTTGACGAGTTTCCATTGGATTTTGTTTAATTTGACGCATTAATTTCCTTGAAGAACTGTTCTTTGGTTTTCAACAGTTTTGAGTTTTTTATACTTTCAATGAATGAACTAATGGTAGTAAATGGAATATTCGGGTTGTATGACATTTCCTGAGCTTAACAATCAGTTTTTTTTTTTTTTTGCGAATTCGTCAATTCTTTACCTCTTGCTATGATGATAACCTTGCACGAATATCAATTACAGAATGCTTTGTTTGTATTTTTTAGGCTAAAAATAACTACTGATAAAATTATTGGAACATTCTAGAATATTCCACTTGAATTATCTAGAGTATTAAAGCAATTTAAAAGATTAAAAATCTGAAATTTGTAGTTTACGAATACTTTTTCACTCATTAAAATAGATAAATGGGATTTATTTCAGTTAAATAATTTTTTTCTGTTTTCATATCTAGTTATTGTGCATCTGTTTACAGTTAATTATATGAGAAGTATGTTTATTCATTAGTTGGAACTACAATAATTTAAAATTTGTATGTGTAAGTATATTTGTTTACCCCTCCTCTCAATATTCAGAAAGAGACAGTTGTAAATTCTGGCATAGATATGTTTGTATTTGCCAGAGAAGACAGTGAGAAAAGGCCAACATTGAGAACTAGATAAATTCTTAGCCGTATACGAGGAGTTAATGAAAAGGGAACGGAGTCTCCAAATTTGACCAAATATCAGAATCTTTTGTGTCTATCCTTGGTTGGGCTTAGAACTTTTCAGCATCACTCGTATGTATTTATAAAATGGTGGAGAAAAGAGCAAGAAATTAAGCGAGAAAGAGGGACAAAGAAAGAAAGAAATGAAAACCAAGGTGTTCTTGAGAATAAAATATGCCTAATGAACTTGAAATCGGAAATCCGTTATTCTCAGTTTGAACAAAGAGAACATTTGAAGCGATTGTATTTAAATTCTTTGAGCAAGCCACCTCTTCATGGATTCCTCTACAATAAAAGAACCGTGAAACCATTTCCAAAGATCTCCAACGCAATTTTATCATACCCAGAACCTAATCCCTCTCTAAATTACTTGATCACTACTTACAAAACGGCCATTTTAAAATAGATCACTCATTTCGAGTAATTTGTCATCGTTTCAGCTTATTAGCACTGGATGTCATTGCTTTACCTACTGCCTGAAATTGAAGGGTTACACTTCTTTAAAAACCTTACTAACAGGAATAGATTTATCTATCTATTTTTGAGTTTTAAGTAGACGAGGAGGGCAAATCAATTATTTGGGGAGAAATATTCACCTGAGTCATCCTTACTGCAAACAATCCTTTTAATCATGAAATCCCCCCTCCCATCTCTTAATTTAGTCTGCCAGCATTCTAAAACAAACCATTTCATTTCAATATTTAATAAAAAGAGTGCTTGAAATAAGGATGTCCTGGATGGATACTTCTCCCCAAAAAATCGCCTTGGCCCGTCTATTTGAAACTAAAAAAATGTGTAACTTGGTATTGAAAGCTTTATACATCATACTATTTCTTTTCCTTTGTTTATAACAAGAATCGCCACAAATATTTTTACAAATTCTCCGTGGAATAAAATGAATACGAGATATATGAATATTTGTTTCAAAGTGTTAACATTTCTAATTGAATCGTTTTAATTATTCATTACACAGTTGCCAACATTTTTTACTTCTTTAATGCACACACAAATACACACACACACACACACACATATATATATGCATAAGAACAAATAATTATATATATCCTGAAATGGCCAAGTCAGTCCCCAGATTTAAACTCAATCTGTGGCGTTTTTTGAAAATTCAAATCCAATCGAGAGCTTTAATATCCCGGATTTGAAGACCATATGCGAAGAAGAATGGAACAAAATACCAATTCAGGTAAGAATAATTGATCATTATTTCACAGACTTTCTCTTATCTTTTTTCTATTTATGCTGGAGAATCGGTTAAAAAGTGTTGCAGCAGTAAGTTTCACGTATAGTCCTAAAATATTAGAATTAGAACATGCTAATATTAATGATAACAGGGAGAAGAAAGGAAGAATATGGAATCCGTGGATTCTGCTTTAAAAATTACATCCATACATAAATGACACGCACTGATACTATACAAATAGTTTTTAGAAGAGTTCCGGAATTACTAGTGAAGTAAAAATTAAGCATAACACAAATAAATGATGAAAAGCAGGCAATTGCAAACCTATATAATGCTTACATCAGATGTTGAAAAGCTTGGATTTCAGATTTGGAAAACTGTAACAGAACAATGTGCTAAGAACAACACAGTAAGTCAAAATGTTTTAACAATTATCATTAGTATGCGAGTGAACAGAAAAAACAATAGCGATTCATACTAGTGATCCAAATCCCAATGGTTACTTGAGCGTTTGAAATAGTCCCGAAAAATTTTGTCTGGAAAAATGGAAAATCAAAAGGAGGAAATTGAACCTAATCAGTAGTATTGTTGAAATCGACAAGAATACTCATGAGAGATTGAAGGAGTTTCGACAAGATCCCTGTTACTTGATCTTAAAACAAGCAGAAAATGGCCGGTGTGTACTAATAATAACAGCAACAACAACAATAATAATAATAATAATAATAATAATAATAAGAAGAAGAAGAAGAAGAAGAAGAATGGGAGACGAAAATCATATGAAGAAGATGAAATAAAAGATGAAAGAGTTGAGGAACAATAAAAAATAAAATAAAATAAGTTTCAAATATCGCATAAAATTTGAAAACTTAAGTACAGAAAATCGAAAGCAAAAGATGCTTTTGTCTGATTAGAAATCTCCCAACTGGAGAAGTTGCCACACTTTTTTCAAGTTTATATAAAAAAATATCTAAATTAGATTTGATCTTATAAATGTTTTTCTAATTTAGGATTTAACAGAAATAAGAATGTTTCCTGGTTGACAAACGCGATGCACGCTAACACGTTTTATTAAAAGTCATTTCCATTTAGATTGAATGATAAAAAGTGGTTTTCATCTGTCGACTTCAATTTTTATGTGAGAATGGCAGCTTTCTGAAGGCACTCACTGGATTGTCAAAAAGCACGAAAGTAGAAAGCCGCCACTCAGTAACAAACATGTCTCTTAAGAGAGCTTCATCTGTGAGGGAATTGATAAAGCTAATGTTTTGTGAGGAAATATTCTGTGACGGATTCAATAATGCATCCGGTCATACAGGAGTTATTACGCATTCATTCAAAAGCGAATTTCACACACGCATCATTAAGTAAACAACACACACACAAATACATTGTTGTATAATGGACTTCCTCATCGATTTCGAGGTTCCAACAATTCTGTTTTATGTAAGACAGACTGAACTATTAGGCTACGCACACAGAAGATTTGCTTGAAGTGCTGTAAGACCAGCCACACTTTTGAAGAGAATGATAGCAGGAAATAGTACACAGTGTCCCATGATTTCACTGAACAACGTTCCTCAGTTCTGCATATATGAAAAGAGAGCCAGAATGTCTCAAGCCATACCGCCTTGGGCCATTTTGATATGTATATTATATATTAGTTAGATTTAAGAGGCGCAATGAAGCGGACCAAGTCCAGTGTTAACAGCAGGGTTTGTTAAAACGTTTCCCATCTTTAGTTGTGGGCTGGTGGCTTGGGAATACCCGTTATCTTCTCTGCTTAGGTTTCTTATCTAGGGAGGTAGAAAATTTCCATAATATGACATTGCTGTATGCACATTGTTAATATGCGTAACAATATTAATGTCAAAGACGCTGGTAATATTAAAACGGGTCAAAAGTAACAGGTATATAAGAATGAATTCTCATTTATTCTTACACGTTCAAGACCTATAGAAATGTATATTTTTGTTTATAGTTTGATGCATATTCACTTTTTAAGCATGAATTTACTTACATTCATTTATTTTTGTATATTGATTGTTCTAAAATTAATCATATGTCTAAAAGTATACATATTTATAGTATATATCAGGAAGAGTACACTGTAAAGCTAGCAGATCGACAAATATGTTCTCCAAATAAATTCTTATGTTTAACAATATTGGTCTGTCTTGGGAAAGTAGGTTTGATTGAAAACATTTCATATACATTAAATATTTATAAATGCCATGATCGATACGTTCCGAAGGGAGATGACCTTAAAAATCCGATCAGGACGCAATTGTTCATGAGTCTCCATAGATTTCTTTTTATTATTATCTGTGATTTGCATTTGGCATTTGACTTCTTGAACCCAGTTCACCGATTCCACCTCAATGATCATTTAGTTACGAAGAAACGCTACATTTATTTGTATGTTTATTAATTCTTGATGTTTTCTTAAAGTATACTCATACCTCTTTTTATTTTTATAATCATATTCCTTTATGCTGATATATAACTTACTTTTATTTACCAAGCCTATATATATATATATATATATATATATGTGTGTGTGTGTGTGTGTGTGTGTGTGTGTGTGTGTGTGTGTGTGTGTGTTTAGGCAGCAAATTCTCTTTATGGCATTTCACATTGAATAAATTACAAACATTACGTCTGCTTATTTTTATCATAATCCTTTCATATTCACGAATATTTTTTTGTATATTAGACATGTGTAGAGTAAGACGTTTTGATAACATATATATTTATTTTTCTGTCGGAGATATATTCTCCTAAGTGACATTTAACTTAATATGTAATGCTGGTTTTACGTAATGCATCAGTTAGTAAGGAGGAGTTATTGCGAATAATTAAATTTGTTGTATTGTATTTTGTATGATATATGATTAATTTTATTTTTTTATTGGGATACATGGGAGATATATTACTGATGTATTAGGTAAAACCAACATTGGCTCGACAATACCAAGGACCCGTCGGATGCTGCTCTCATAGACACAATGGCTGATATAAAGGAGAACCGGGCATGAAGTCGCTTTTGAGGCCGCAATGAAGTCATTTTCAAGGCCGGGGATGATTTTATTAAATAACTGTTTATATATATATATATACACTCATAATATCGAATACATGTATCATTTTTGTCCTAAATAATCACATATATCTATATCTCTCTTTCTCTCTGTCCATCTATCTCTCTTTCTCGCCCTCATTCGGATAATTTATCCAAGCAGATAATCCCTCTAAATTATTGAGATTCAGTTCGATCCTTACTGAGTACCTAGTGAATATATACAAGTATCAAAATTTCGTCTATGAAATATCTTTTTATCCATGAGGAGAAAATCTATAACTTACCATACTTTTTGTAAACTGGAAGACAGGAATATAAAATGTGTTTCCTCAATATGTCTCTTTCTAAAATAATGATGAGACATCGACTCTTTTAATAGACAGCACTTGGAAGAATTATTGTTACTTTTTGTAACAGGAAAATTATCAAAGACAAAGCATCTATTGTTTGATATTCATCCAAAACATTAAAAACAAATGTCCTAGAAAAATAACGGACAATCAGATTTATACTAATTCACTGATTTATTATATAATTAGTAAATATAAATTTCCCATTGAATTTACTGACATATACGCAGACGCTTTGGTATTCAATAAAAATAAAAACAATAATGTAAGGATGCGTAAAGACATGTACATACATAATCCCATATATAAACTAAATCACATATACACACCCAACACATATAGACACTTGTCATCGCATTATAGTTATCAATATTATCTGGTTGCTCGAATTCGATGCTCATGCGATACTATTATGGCCTTATACCAAACTTTAATTGTAGTAAATAGTAGTATATGTACATCACATATAACACATATGTAAATGTGTTTGTATATAATTATAATTCCGTACACAGATCCTTACTATTGTATTCGTTGTTAAATTCATTATTGATGTCTCCCTTTCAAGGTTGAGACGTTCTGTCCGCGATTAGCGATTCAAAAAATCCCTAATGCTTTACCTCTCTTCATTGTTTCTCCTGGCTCTCAGCAAAGGGGTAAAGGTTTTTGCTGTGTCAACGAATCTTAATTGCCACATACAACAGTTGCTATAAATATCAATTTTACTTACTTCATTCTCGATGTTTTTTACTGACCTCATTTCTTCCTGCCATTTCGGTATCAGTAATGTCATAGCAACATCATCACGGCAAGAGAATGAAATATATATATATATATATATATATATATATATATATATATATATAGATAGATAGATAGATAGATAGAGAGACAGAGAGAGAAGAGAGGGATAGAAGAAAATGAGAGACAAAAAATCGGAAGAGTCATCTATCAGTTGTAGATCAGGAAGGATCAAAAATGACACCCCCACCCTCTTTTATAAGTGTTACAATCTTTTTTTTTAATTATCAGAAGTTAAATTGTATCCAAAGAAAGCAATATTTTTAATTGTCTGAGATTCCTATATATTCATGTTTATCTTTATACTTGTTAGGTAATCATTTGTTGATATTGGATGGCGTGATGATTCCTATATTTGAAAATTAGAGACAATATTTTACCATAGAAAAGAAAAGTCAAACGTCGGCCAGTTCTACGCACTTTAACAATTAAAAGTCATTGCAATGTTTTAAATATCTTCTTTGAAGTTTTAATTGAAAACGAAAAATGTCATAAAGTAGCGATAAAAAAAACACATTTGTTCCTACCGGCTTTCAAAGATTATGTGCAATCATGTATCGTTTATAGAAAATTGATTTATTTAAGGATTACATGATACAAGATTATTGCTATTTAATCACATTTTGAAATTTACTTAATCATACTTATTATAAAACCCAGGTTGTGTGTGTATGTGTGTGTCTGTTCGTTTATATATTGGATTGAACTTCCTACATTTTTCAACCGATTTCAACAAGACTTCACAGGACTACGTAAAATTACTTTGCGGTGGTTCTGACAGCGCCAAAAATTGGAAAAACACAATTGTTTTTGCACGAAATCAATTTGAAAACACGATTAAGAGGCATCACTGTCGCCAGAATGAAAGGGGGACAACTCATATCGAGTTATACTTATTATAAAACCCAGGTTGTTTGTGTGTGTGTGTGTGTGTTCGTTTATATATGGGTTCGGGTTTCCTACATTTTTCAACCGATTTCAACAAAACTTTTTTGGCAGGTAGTGTTTCTTATTGTCTTGCATACTTTTTTCTTTAGTTGCTTTAAAAATTCCATTTACAAGACAATTGTTTATAATAAAATTCTATTCAATCGGTAGACTCATAACGATTGAAAACAATGTTTTTTTTTTGAGTTTGGGTTTGACCAATTCGTAAAAAAAACCAAAAAAAAAAACTAATTAAGACATGCGTATCTGTCAACCTTAAACAATAATCTTTGTCAATTTTATTTTTCAGTTTTTATGATACTCGATACTTGATCTATCTCTTACTGTTACATCCCCGGGCAACGCCGGGCTCTACTGCTAGTCTATTATAAATAGTTAAAGAAATATTCCCAAATAGCAAATAAATCGAAAACAACTGAAGTGAGACAAGAAAAGCTAATGAATTGGAAAATGGTTGTCTTGTACTTTGTTTTGATATATGGTGTTTATCTGCCATTACCTCTCACGAACAAAGAGATGTTAAGAATTAAACTTCAAGAATCAGTAAAAACTTGACACATAGTGATACCGACAAAAGCTATTCGCGTGACAAAATGATATTTATCCATACAATGTACTGCACTATGGAAAAAAATGTGAAAGAAAAAATGAACTAACATGAACAAAGCAACCGCTCCCTTAAACTGCGTCCCCACCACCATGTTATTGCTGCTTATTGGTTTCGGCTAAATCTAACATTTTTCTACAGTTTTCTTGCATTTATGTTTCGGGGAATCCACGGCACACAGCATAAACAGTATCCACGAAATAAACATTTTACTCAAAAGAAAATCATCTATTCCGAAATCATCATCTAAATAGATTTATGGCAAAATTCATTTCTCTTCCTAATATTATCATTTAGTACATAATAATGCAACATTATCTAAAATGTATACCATATTGGGAGAGAGAGAAAAGAGAGAGAGAGAGAGAGAGAGAGAGAGAGAGAGAGAGAGAGAGAGAGAAGCAAACAGAGAAAGAGGGACAGAGAGAGAGAGAGACTGGGGGAGAGAGGGAGCGAGATATATTGTGATTATGTTTTGTCTTTGTGTCTTTTCGATACAAACAGTTAATACAAGCGAGACGTTACAAGATACTAAAAATATTGACTAGAAATAGGAAAGCAAGTAAACTATCAGAGTTAGGTGAAGAAGTTGTATAAAAGTGACTTCTCGCCAGGAAAATGGTTCTCTTCAAAGTTGATATCGCTACCAAGATAAATGCATCAAACATTTTCGAGCAATATAATCCACAAGCAAAATCTTTAAACGAAAGACTATATTTATGAAAGATAATGATTTTTCACATTCTGAAATGTTGACTTTCATAAAAAAAGGTTTTAAAAAATCAAATTAATAGTTATCTTCTCCAAATATTAATCCGCTAGAGAATTGATCGTTCATCATGAAAAGAGGTGCATATGAAAATAGAAGACAATAAGCAAAAAGATATCTGGGAAAGAAACTTTTAAAACTGTTCCTAGTAATGTTAAAGCCTAAAAAGTAGAAAATGTCAAGGATTTAATATTTAGATGTAAATAATAAAATAATTATTCAGTTAAATGTGCTACTCAGCTAATCGAATAGATGCTTTTCTCGTCTATTCTTTGTATTAATTTATGAATAGAATTTATGCAGCATTAACTTTGTTTCCATAATAAAAGATTATAAATCATTATCAATATTTTTAATGAGGATAGATTTGCTAGGCTGAAAATGTTATTGATATTGCTTAATATAAAATTTATCATGAAAATCTTTCCTAAGATTTGACATAATGTACAGATTATTTCAAAATACCACACATACATGTAGGTGACCCACTGTCTTCACCGATTCCTTTATGGCTTCTCCTATGAGTATCAAATTTTCAAAGTCCTCCTTCCTCGTGATGTGTCCTCGATATTTCAGCTGTCTCTTTCTGATTCTTGGTATCAGTTTTGTTTCTATTTTCCTTAAAACTTCTTTTTTGTTGTTTACGTATTCCGTTCAAGATATTCTCAGTATCCTTCTGTAGAACTACATTTTTGGTTCCTCCCGTTTTCTCTTCGTCTGTGAAGAGATTGCTCAGCATTCACTAGCATATAGCTGAATTGATAATTTTTAAAAGTGCACCTTTAAAAATGAGTTTTTCATATTGAGTTTTTTTTAATCTTTTAAATGTCGCTCAGGACTTCTCACAGGGATTTATGTCTCTTTATTTGGGTTGGTGTTGCGTAAAAATTACAAAATTGCGTACAAATAATTTTTTAATATGACGGAATTAGTATTAAGATTAAAATTAAATACTAATTCCGTCATATTAAAAATGACACACTTTAGTTCATTAATTTTTTTATATATAGTTTTTAATTTTTTGAGCTCCAGTTTTTCGTATATTTTAAATGAAAAGCACTGATATTCAGTTCCACTGAAAAAAATAAATACGTAGTTTAAAACATTTTGAAAAGAAGAAGAAATTGTCTCCGGGGTGTCAACTCATCCGAAGAAAAATATTATAAGCAGTTTTCTAAAGTAGGAGATTATTCTTGTCTTCTGCACAGAAAATCGTCAGTGGTTAATTTTACTAGAAATACGCCATGTCTCTTAAGCAAGTAAAATCCGATTTTCCTTCGCCACGGGGCAAATTTCTTCTAGTAAAGGAGGTGCTGATTCAAATATTCGTGATATATAAAAAATTATTTTTTAATAAAAACAATAATATTTAAATTGTATAAGAAAAATAATTAAAACTTTGGAACTGTGTAAAATGAATATAGAAACTATTTTAATAAAAGAGATAAGATTAAAATTGTATAAAACACTAAACAAATGTTGGAATGTGTAAAAAGAAACCACAAAAAGAAAACCAGGCAGTATAAAGATTTTTTGAGTAAGATTTACAAAATGAGTCTCGGATTTAATATTGTCAAAAAACCAAATTTAAATTGCAAACAGGTGCGGTTTCAATGGATAGTGATTCTTAAGTTTTTAACTAATGTCAGTAAAAAGTATTCGAACCCTGAGAAAATAGGTTTTGATCCGGTTGGAGTCACTTGTTTGTTATATAAGAAGGAAAATTTTAACAGCAAAGCCATAAAGGAATAGTCAATCCGAACAAGAAATCTGTGATCTGGGTAGAATGGATTTGATTTCACCAGCGTGTAAAGTCCGCTGCTGCTGCTGCTGCAGCTCATACTGCTACTGTTAAGGGATTCAACCACTCGGGTGAGAAAAGCTGTAACGTAGAATGATAATAGATTGCTTCTGTTACTACTACTGTTGTTGAAGAAGACGAAGAAAAAAAAAAGAACTCCTAAAAACCTATGAGAATGTTCTTTATTTTCTAAGTTTATGTTTATCTAATTTGAATGACTTTTCTAAAGGTGTGACAGAGAATCACCTTCGCTTTTCTCAGCCACCTTTGAACTTCGACATTTTGGATATGTGATCTATTCAAAGTAAATTTCTCCTGTGGCCAAGATATTGATTTATATAAACTGTTGCTCCAAGATATGTTAAAACAACCTTTTGCTGTTATGGAAAAATTGTTTTACATGAACTGATGTCTTCTAGGGGAAAACAGATTTGCATTTCAAAGAAATACTTTGATAGTTTAAGGTGCACAAAGGAAATTTCGTGCAAGACCAATATTGTATTTTGTACCATTTGTATACTGTCAAAATATTGTTGTCATTCAATAAAACGTTTATTTGTTTACAAATTTCACTGAATAAGTGTTTTGTCTCGTGACTCTAAAATTATTTATAAAAGGAGGATAAGAGGCTTAAAATTCCCCTTTAGTGCCATTCCGCACCTGTTTTTGTTTCCTTTCTGATTGTCTGAACTAAAACATATCAACATCATACTTCCGTAGAACACTTTCTGCATCGTCATAATTTCAGGTATTGTTTTGAATTCATCTTTTTAGAAGTTCCCAAATACTTAACAACAATGAACATTTTTCTCATTTAATTTGTAATTTTCATTATTCATTTAATGTAGTCTTTCTCATTTTCTTTAATTTCTAACTGATGAACAGAATCACATTTTAATACCTATAAACATTTATGTTAATAATTTACATTCCCCATCCAAATTATATTAGTGTTTTTAAGCAGGTCAATTCTTTCTCTTAATATTTACTGCTTCTTAATTTGCACACTTCTCTCTTCCAAATTCTATGTCGATGTATTCAATAAAATCCTGATTTTGAAAATAGTTAAAAAAATGCTAATTTTAAAGAGGTTAAATTATTCTGCTGATTATATAGATTATTATTATTATGATTTTCATGAAGAATTCCAGGGTATAATGCATTTGATGAATTTCTCGCCTTATAATGATAAAGTTATGAAACAATCTTAAGTACATTTAATATTTTTCTATAATCAATAGTTTCTATCGTTGTGTTATTTCTGGTTTTTATTTCCAGCAAAACCCTTTAGTCAGTTTATAAAAGATTCTTTAATTATTTCGTTCATTTTCTGAATTTTTTGTTCCTTCTACAGAGAAACACAATTTCCAAATGAGTGCTAACTTCTACCATTTGTCTTGTAAACATTTATCACATTGTAAAACAAAAACTTCTGGCGTTTTTCCATTCTGCCTTCTTATTGAATTCTTATTGAATTCTTATTGAATTCTTATTGAATTCTTATTGAATTAGATATTTTTGCTGCTGTTGTTGTTGCTTTTATTCCTCTTATTATCAGAATTAAGTCACATGATTGTTATTGAGGTTTACACATAAATTGTATAACATTTAAGGATATCATTTAAGAATTCCATTCTTTAAATTCGATAACATTTCTAAATACTCTTGCTATATTTGTACTCTGATATTTTCTCCCCCACCTATCACCCTATTTGCTGTTCACTTTTTCAAAGAAATTCAATTATGAAGTCAGTTATTACTATTATTATTTTTGTTGCTGTAATATTTATAATTTTGAGAATACGAATTAGCAATTTTTTTTAATGAATTCACCTCAAGTAAGGCGATAATGCCAACCAAGATGCAAGAGGGGGAGTGAAGGAGAATGAAAAGACTTTCGAAGGAAACGGAAACAACAGGAAACAACACACAAACCCCGATTCCTTTTCAAAACTGAAAACATCAGTTCTCGATCGAGTCCTGTCAGTACTTAGAAGAGGTACCGCTTCGAAACAACAAGTACTGAATGCGACCCTCTTACAATCCGAAATATTTTTCGGCTTTAGGAAGGGCTAATAAGCCCCCCCCCCAAAAAAAAACAATGTGTACATCTTTTACTAAAGTAAGCAGGAGCAAATGGCTAAGAATATCATCGAATCTTTAGCAATCCTATTCTTCTCGCAAACTTCAACTGTTTAAATCTTCGGTTTTCTAATTCTTTCACTGATTTTTATATTTACGACGAATTCTCATACAACTTTACTGATTCTATTACATAAAACAATTACAAAGATAAGTTCATTATTACATATACTTATGAATATTAATTTATGGCACATTAATCCATAGATAACAATTATTTAGCCTCTTATAGATTTTAAGATCAACTACTAATTCTGGACTTTGCAGTTGATCCTGTATAATTAAAAAGTTTACTTGGATAAAACGAATAAAGAAAGCCGTTGAAAGATAGCGTTTTCGCAAAGTAAGTTTACTTCCGAAGCCAAAGCTACACTAAGTGGCCTTACAGCTGATTTATAGAAATTAGATGTATTAAAAGGCATTGATTTTAGGATTGGTTATGCTTGCTCAAGGTGTTTTCCAGTCGCTTTAGCCGTGACAGAGTTTGTCCCCGATGAAGAAAGAAGCAGACCGATCAGGTGAAATCGGCTATAGGTTTACAGCAAATATAGTTTAAGCAGGCTATTCGTTTCTTTCGTTGCTTAAATTTGACTTTAGAATCAACGCACTTGTAAATTATGTTGTCATTTCTGACTGGTCAATCGCTACAGGTTATTTATGGGCGAGCCAAAATGTCGTTGGAAAAGGCAGCGAGGGAATCCGAACTTCGATTTGAAAACACTTTATGCTGAGTCACGGAGTTAACGAAAAAGGAAAAAAAAAGTAAACTCAGAAACGGGGTATGGATAAAGATCACGGCAAAATATGAGTTCAGATGCTAATATAAAAGTAAGATTAGCAAAGGACAAAGTGTGGAAAATAAGAGTTAAACACTGTAATTATCTGTCTATTCATATCTATCTATCTATCTATCTATCTATCTATCTATCTATCTATCTATCTATCTATCTATCTATCTATCTATCCCCCCTCTCTCTCTTTATATATATATATATATATATATATATATATATATATATATATATACTAAAGAATGGGGTAAGTGGTAACCGTCAGGCACAAATCACCGTGTACTAATAATATATTATATTATATTAAATTTATATATATATATATATATATATATATATATATATATATATAGAGAGAGAGAGAGAGAGAGAGAGAGAGATACACACACACACACACACACACACACACATATATATATATATATATATTATATATTGGTCTCTAGACCTACTTGAGTACTAAAGCACTCTTAAGAACAATATAACAGATAGGGGGAGCAAACTAAAATATAGACACATCGATGAATGTTTGTATCTGTTTTCTCGTTAAATTCTATTGCACATTCGATTTTGTTTGGTATATTTACAAGGTCGTTATTAAGGGTAAAATGTATTGAAAATGCATTACTTTACCAGTTTTTCATGTTAAATATAGACCCATGTTCATTTCACCTTGTTATACAAAATCACTACTGTTACAATATGGAATGCCTAAAACGAATAGCGATTAAATCAAAAACAATCAAAATTGAATGAAGTCGTCTAAGGCTTCACATCGGTCGCCAGAAATTTATAATTTAGCGTCCCTGCATCTTTAACGTTTCTAACGATGTCTAATTATAACCGACATTGGTTTGTATATATTACAGTATGACATTTACATTTCTATGCATGTTAACATGTGTGTAGACATGTCGGCTTGCCGATATAGTCTGACTCATACACACAGACGTGATTAAATGATAGAATTAAGAAAACTAATAAATTCAGTGAATTTATTTGTGTAGGAAAAGGTAAAACCTTAGTGAAATAAAGAATTTTACATTCTCCTATGAAGAATTATAATTCTTTTGCTGATTAAATTTATCACCACATCTTCACTCTTAAAAAGAGCGGGCAGAGAGAGAGAGAGAGAGAGAGAGAGAGAGAGAGAGAGAGAAGCAAAACATTCAGAAAGTGGAAAATAAAAAGAAACAAGCAAAAAAGAAATAAAGAAAGAAAGATATTTGAATAAACTGATGAATTTATAGATATACAAATCAATCCATCGCAAAATATTTAGGTAGTCTAGAAGACTTGTAGCGAGTTGTGTTATTAAGTTGCTTGTTTACAATATAACAAAACTGTTGGTAGGATAGAAACTAATAAACCCACATCCACAGACAGACACACACACGGGCACACACTTACTTACATATACATGACCAGAGCTAGGAATTGCGAGACCCAATTAGAATATTAGATGGCAGGAACCCTACTCTACAAAATTAAAAATTTATGTTTGCTTACATTTCAGTATCTGTCTAGATTTCTGAGATGACTTATTAGGTACATTATTTACATTATTCGGACTATTGTACTCATCTTTGTCGCCATGTTTATTACAACGTTTTGGCCGTTGTACTCTCCTTCCTCAAGGACACATAGCACAGTGGATAAAGTTGTTGGTTATATCCAGTGACAGGACCCAAAGAGTGTGAGTTAAGGCAGTGGAGAACTTTCAGAGGGAAATTAACAGGAGATAACTGATAACTGACATCCATTAAACATGGCACGTGAAACTAGAACAGTCTACCCCAGTGAGCGAAATAAAGGGTTCAGTTCGACATTCCAACCACCTGAAGAAGGCCGGAGCGTACAACGGCCGAAACTTTGTAATAAATATGGCGACAATGATGAGGACAATAGTCCGAATAAGTTAATAATGTGCTTATATTTCGTTTAAAAAAAATAAGTGCTTGATATACTAAAATTTTGAAAGACAACATGAAAGTTTTATTTTTTTTAATACAAAGTAAGGCAATTACAGAAAAAAGACTTTTCTGGGTTTTTAATTTGCAAAATCTCTCAAAATATTTTCAAGGTCAATGGTTTTAGCAATGCCAAATTATTTATTTTCTCTTATTTATTTATTTATTTATTTTCTTTTGTGAAATTGTTGACTGTAACTATGGTTTAATCAGTTTTAATTTTGAAAAACCGCTTTCACCTGATGCGAATATTACAGTCATTGTTAAGTAAATCCTCAAAACAATAAAAATATTAGGAAATGCTGTAAATTGATTGTTTACTACCAGATATTCAAACAGAGTATGAGGCTTAATGACACTGCAGGGAAGAAAAGTTTGCAGAGCTTCAAGTTCTTCAGCCAACAGATAATCGTCAACGTCTTTAGTTTTTTTTAGTATCTACCTCTTCAACAGTGCTCTGTTTTATTGTGGTGTCTGTTAAAGCTACTTCAAGGTCTGTTGCGTGTTTCCTTATTTTCACCTTCTGTATAATTTGAAAGTTATTTAGAAACCCAAATAATTTTATATGGTTTTTAAGTTGTTCAGGTCTACACTCAATGGACTGAATAACTTGGTCTAGCATTAAGTTGAAGCATTGAACTCTGTATGATTCTTTTGGATCATCTAAAGGTTGATCTTTTGTCTCATATGAAAACATTCTCTTCTTTCTACGTAGTTTTTTTTTCTTGAAATTGTCTTAACTCCTCCAATGGTAATTTAACAACTTCAGACTATTCATTTGCACTTACTAGAACATCATTAAAACCTTCCTCAATATAAATTCTTAGCCATGATAATAGTTTTTTCAAATGACTCCTTGCCTTCGTCAATGTCCGTTGTTTCACATTGTAGTCCCTTGCTTACATAGCTTTGAAAAGTACTTCATACCAAAATATCAAATAAAGTAAAAATTTGTAGTCTTTTAGCTGATTTGATAAAGGTTCAGATTCTGCTTTTACCTTGGACTCATCTGTTATCTCTGATATTTCCAGAAGTGCATCATATACTTCTCCAACCTGATAACGAATAGCTTTAACACTATCAACCTGAGACTCCCACCTTGTATTGCTTACTGGTTTAATTGATAATCCGGGTACATTTTTTTTTTTCAAACTGACCAAAGTTGATGCTGAGAATAATATGTAGATCGTTTGCAGAATCCCAAAAAATGTTATAGCATCTGCACAACGCTTGGCTACATCTTCAAGTAAAACGTTATAATTTTGACTTGCACAGGGTGCAAAAAATTCTCTTGAATTATTCTTCAACAGTCGTGCTTCTACTCCAGATGTGTGAATTTTCATGTTGCGTCCATTGTCGTAGCCTTGGCCTTGAATGTCTTGCACTTCTAAATTTAATTCATTCAAGCTGTTTAATAATGTTTTATATAAATCTTCTCATGTGCTACTTTCAACTTGTATAAACTTTATGAAATGTTCATAAACACCTAAAGAAGCCAAGTTAACATCAGACACATACCTGATCATTAAAGACATTTGTTCTTGGTGACTCTTATCAAGTGTGCAGTCTAAAATAATGGAGTACTACTTAGCTGCTTTTACACGTTTCAGTACCCCATTCAAAAGAGCTGTAGTCATGATCAATGTAATGTTATGGTCCAAGTCCTTGTACCGCGGTAATGGTCCAAGGTAGAACCAATAAAGAAGAACTCGAACACGGATATAGAATAACACAGATATATTACAAACTGGAATATATACAGAGAATTAGAAAATGTTAGTACGAACAATCAGGTTTAGTAGGGAGAACAATGTAGTCTCGACCAGTATCACTGTTCCAATGTCTTGTAGTAATTGTCTGAACGCGACTCTGTTTAGGACTGCCTCTGACTCGACTGATTGACTCGCTCGTTCTGACTGACTGACCGACTCCTGACGGACCTCACACCAGACTTCAGACTCAACTTCCTGCTTCCTCTTGAGTCGCAGTATTTATTACGTATAGAATAGTCCGTTATGTTATTATGGGTAGGTCCCATAACAACCCACTTCCGAAAATTTTGCGCAGCAGTGGTTTTTTAATATCTTTTTTTCTTTGGATCTATTCCCAAAGGTTCAGTAAATTTTCTTTTTCTAGACTATTTTCTTGGTTCTGGCATTATTATTATTATTATTATTATTATATCGAATGTGTCGAAAATCGTGTCCAATACCTCTTCTTGAGGTGGACCGTTAGCATCCTGTAACGGTCTCTTCCTTATTTGGTTTACGTGTCTTCTGTGTGAGAATTTCTTTCCTTGAACTATGTACATCATATTGCCAATTCTTTTCTCAATTATCCCTTGTTCCCAGGTATTATTTGTATGCCTTAAAAAAAACTTTTTCCACTGGGAGGAATTTTCTTTTTGGTGTGTAGGACTGTGTTACTTGTTTTGTTTTACTTGGTAGTAATTTATCGAACGCTGATCTGATTTTCCTAGCAAACATGATATCTGCTGGTGATAATGTTGATGGTGTCGCATTATTTGGCGTTATTCTATATACCTGTAGAAATTGCTGTAATGCTTTCTCCGTAGGCACATCGTACGCTTTTCGTAATGCTCTTTTGAAAGTATCCACGAATCTCTCCGCTTGTCCATTTGATCTTGGGTGGTAAGGCGGGGATTTTATATGTTTTACTTGATAGATTTCGCAAAACTCTTGGAAATCTGCTGACGTGAATTGCGTTCCGTTATCTGTTACTAAACAGTCCACTACGCCAAACCGAGCGAATAGCTCGTGGAGGAAATTTATGGTCGTTTCTGTAGTAGGATTTTTGCACCGAAACACCTCCGGCCATTTACTGTAGCTATCAACTATGATCAAATAGTAGAACCCGTCAATTGGTCCTGCATAATCTGCGTGTATTCTTGACCATGGACGATCAGTTTCAGGCCAAGGCTCATGTATGATTGGCGGTGCTTTAGCTGCTAAATTACAACCCTTGCACATTTCCACCATTTGAGAAATATCCTGGTCCATATTTTTCCTATATTTATAGCTTCGCATTAGCGACTTCATTCTATTTTCACCCGGGTGTCCTATGTGGAAATTCTTTTGTATCCGTTTTTGTAACGTTTTGGGGATTACAACCCTTTCATTGTAAAGTAGCACATTATCGCATAGAGAAAAGCTGTCGGAAATTTTCTCATTTTTTCTGCTAATTTTGCTTTTGTTTCATCAATAAATTCGTCATTTTTGGCTTCATTTTTTATGTCTTGCAATGTGACTGGGAGGTTTCTGACCGTACAACATAGTACTGTTCTTAGGTCTTCTTCATTTCTAAGGGCTGCGATTACCGTATCTTCCAATGGCTCGACAGACCATCCGCGTGCCCGATTCTTTTCGTTGGTAAATATTCCAATCTGAAATTTTAGTTCAGAAGAATCTTTCCCAATCTAAGTAGTCTATTTGCCGTGTACACCGGTAGACCTTTTTTTGAACCAAAATTTTTTATTAATGGTTTGTGATCCGTCTGCAGAGTAAAGTGTCTACCATAGACGTATCTATGGAATCTTGTTACTGCGAAGATAATTGCTAGAGCTTCCTTCTCAATTTGTGAATAGTTTTTCTCCGCTGGTAGTAGGGTTCGAGAAGCATTTGCGATAGGATTTATTGTCCCGTCTAGCATTTTATGTAATATACACGCTCCGACACCGTAGGCGCTCGCATCACTTGCTACAATAATCTCTAGTTTAGGATCATAATGTGCCAAAAATAAATCCGATGTTAATGTCTTGATTATTTTTTCAAATGTTTCCTGGCATTGATCTGTCCACTGCCAAACTTTCTCTTTCTTTAGCAGTTCGTTCAATGGTGCGCGAAATTTATGCATTTGAGGTATGAATTCCTGGTAGTAATTCACTAATCCAAGAAAACTTTGTAGTTCTGTTATGTTCTTAGGAACTAGCATCTTTTTTTTTTTTTTATTGCTGTAGACCTTTCAGGGTCTGGACGTCTACCTTCTTGGTCTATTATATGGCCAAGATATTTAATTTCCTTTATGAAAAAATCACACTTATTTTCTTTCACTTTGAATCCGTAGTTTTGAATTCTCTTAAACACTTCTTGTACATGTTGCCAGTGTTGTTCAACGCTTTCGCTATTAATCAATATGTCATCCAGATATGCTATTGTGTATTCTAGTCCTGCCAGCATCGTATCCATTGTCTGCTGGAAAATGGCCGGCGCTACTTTAATTCCAAATGGTAGTCTTTGGTATCTGTATAATCCCTTGTTTGTGTTTATGCATAGTAGTTTTGAACTTTCTTCACCGACTGAAATTTGCAGGTAGGCCTCACTTAGATCAATTTTTGAAAACTATTTTCCGCCATTTAATTTAGTGAATACTTCTTCAGGACTAGGTAGCGGATAGTGGTAGTCTTTTATTGCTCCATTTAAACCTGTAGAAAAATCAGCACAAACTCGAATTTCTCCTTATTTCTTCTTAACGTAGACCGTCGGTGCGGCCCATTTGCTGTACTCTACTTTTTTCAATATGCCCGTATTTTCGAGTCTAGATAATTCTTGGTCAATCTTTTCTATTGACGCAAACGGTACACTCCTTTTTTTTCTTGAAAATAGGTTGAACGTTAACCTTTATTTTGATATTAGCTGCCATTTTCTTGCATCTTCCGAGACCTGCCGAAAATACTTCAGGGAAACTCGTTTTAGTTTTCCTTTTAATTTGTCTGCCTCGGTTGATAAGCTTTTTACATTCTGGCAGTAGGTGCTAATAGGTAGATCCCACAATTCAAATTTTTGCATCCAGTCTGTCCCGAAGAGGTTTTCGGTATTTCTTAAGACGTACATTTTTATGCTTTTCGTCATTCCGTTAAATGTTACTTTTGTGATTATTTCACCATCGAATTTTATATTTCTTCCCGTAACTGATCTCGCAGTTTTATCCGTTTTTAACATAACAGGTTTGTTGAGTTTTCTCCATGTTTGTAGATTTACGATAGTTAAGTCTGAGCCAGAATCCAGCTGTAATCTAACTTTTCTGTTTTGCATTTCAAGTTGTACATATTTTCCTATATTAGCCTCATCTGTTTGGTCGGTCTTCGTAATTCTTATTCTGCTTTCTTTTCTATACCAACAGTGAGAACTTTTGTGACCAATTTTTTTTACATGATAGACAAGTTTTAGCACGATATGTACAGTCTTTAACCCAATGCCAAGACCCACAACGATAGCATGGACTTGGTGGTAGTTTCTTTTTATGTTGATTATAATTAGAAAATTTTGTTTTACCTGTTCTTGAGGCGGGAAAATCAGTTCGGTTTGTTTGTGAGGAGGGAAAATTTGTTTGCTTTGTTTGTGAGGAGGGAAAATTTGTTTGTTTCGTACTTTGCGTATGTATGCTATGCCAGCTTGTTCTCTGTCTTTAGAGTCTTTTTTTACGCTGACGCATCTCTGGCAGTCTTCGGCTAGTTTTTGAAGTGTCAGATCTTGTTCATTTTCCAATTTAGTAAGTATTCTACGTCTCATTTCTGCGTCTTTGGTTGAAACCAGACCTTGGACGTAAATTAAGCATTTGAAGTTGTCAGCGCTGCGTTCCGATAATTTGAAGTCGTCACAATATTTATTAACAATGGATGCGAAAGTTACGTAATCTTCGCTATCCTTTTTTGTAAGGTTCATGCATTTCCATCTTTTATGAAATAGTGAAGTATTATGGCTGAAAAGTTCCGTTAGTAATTTTATAGATTCTTTGAACGTTAACTCGCTTGTTTTTCTGGGAAGGATATAATCAACGAATTTGGTATATTCGCCTGTGCCTAATTTTCTTAATAAAAGGTGTACTTCACGTGCGTCTGACCAATCTTTGCAGTCAATATCATATAGATCTTCATACCTTCGGAAGTAATTTGCAAAAGTTTTATATTCGTCGGGTGCGTACTTGAAATCATCGATATTACTCCAAATAGCGTCTTGAGAGAGAACTGATTCGTTCTCGGGTTTTTGCTCCTTATTTGCCATTGGACGTATCAATAATTCTTGCATTTTCAGATGATTTTGTTCGTAGTTTTGTTGTTGTTCAAACTGGATTTTGATAAGTTCCATAATGGTTAACTTAAAATCTTCCATGTTAACGTATTTTTTTTGTGTAACCTGATATTCTGTAGCCTGTGCTCGCAAAAAAAAAACGTTCCTTTGTTGTCAGTGAAATTTGATATTAAGAAAAGAAAATTTTTCTTTTTTTTTTCTTTTTTTTTTTAGAATTTAATCGTCGTCCACTACGACGGATAGCAAAAAAAAAAATGTCCTCCGAATAGGGAGTTTATTTTTCTTTAAGTGTTTTCCAGATTGCCACTGGACGTATAGCAAAAAAATAAGTCCTCCGTGTATTCGTATTTCCTTTTTAGGGTTTTCTTTGTCGCCACTTGTTATGTTGACGAGAGAGGATTTTGTTGCTTGTTCTTCACGTGTGAGTTCGAATCTTCTTCGCCACTTGTTATGCTGTGGCAAACGAATTTTTTTTCTTCCACCGAATGAATTCGAATCGCTCGTCGCCACTTGTTATAGTCCAGGTCCTTGTACCACGGTGATAGTCCAAGGTAGAACCAATAAAGAAGAACTCGAACACGGATATGGAATAACACAGATATATTACAAACAGGAATATATACAGAGAAGTAGAAAATGTTAGTACGAACAATCAGGTTTAGTAAGGAGAACAATGTAGTCTCGACCAGTATCACTATTCCAATGTCTTGTAGTAATTGTCTGAACGCGACTCTGTTTAGGACTGCCTCTGACTCGACTGATTGACTCGCTCGCTCTAACTGACTGACAGACTCCTGACGGACCTCACGCCAGACTTCAGACTCAACTTCCTCTTGAGGTGCAGTATTTATTACGTATGGAATAGTCCATTATGTTATTATGGGTAAGGTCCCATAACAAGTAATTCATTCTGTGTATTTTTTCCTAAATATTAATTATGAATTTTGTGGGTTTTCATTTTTTGCAAACGTGTATCAAGAACAGGGTCGAACTTTCCAAGCATCTCCACAAGATCTAAGAAGTTTCCATTGTGTACACTCTCGTTACCTACATTTTCTTCTGTTCCACTAAATGCTAAATTTCTCTCAGCAAGAAATTTGCACCATTGCTGCTAACCTTTTGAATACTTTCTGCCAGTGCTTTGCATGTTCATCGGCAATTTTTTCATGCTCTTTGTCAATTGTCTGTCCATACAAAGTCTTTGGTGTAAGTCCCAGAAACTCCATGTGGTTTCCAAACGTTTTTTTTTAATTTTCATGCTCACATAAACTTGTATGAAGATTAGACCAGTTGTTGAATGCACTTGTTGATATTTTACTGGTTGAGTTCTTACTAAAAAGTTTGCAATAAAAGCAATGAATTCTATCAGCAATGAACTGAGAATATATATAATCCAATGTCTTTCAACATTCTCTCCATTTGGATGTTTCCTCTTACATTTGCAGCTACCTTAGCCATGGTCAGTGTTCGTTTCTAGCTGCCACTTAAATATTTACGCTCTTTGTCTCAATCTCTGCTTGTGTTTGCCATGATATAAGGTCTTTTTATATCATATATTTTAGAGAAGACAAACAATGCGAATAATCTGACATAAGAATTGTATAAACAAGAGGGAAGGAAGAAGAAAGAAGAAAGAGAAAGAAGAAAGCAACTTTGAAGGATGGAAAAAGGAAAGAACTTTAATATTAAAAAAAGTTACGAGAACTATTGTCCCAAAATTTCAATGTTTAGAGAAACCACCTTGTAAAGATTTTGTACACATTTGCTGTAATAAATAAATTCTAATGTATTATGCTGAAACACTTGAAAATTGCCGTGATTATACAGAAAAATTGAGAAAATCAGTGTTGAAATTTCATAAGGATGAGATAAGAAATTTTTGGTCTGCATTGGTGTGAAGTTCATAAGTCTACAGAACGTCATCGTAAATATTTCACCGTAATATTTTCCTACTCATTTATGCAAATAGACGATTTATTTAGTTAGTTACAATTTGAAAAAATCACATATGCAAAAGGCCAAGATATATAAATTTTGTAGTAATTCAGATAAAATTAATTTCCTGGCCTGACGAGAACTCCATTCTTCACAGCAAGATTTGTTTGGGGTTTTACCGGCAATACAGCGTACACCTCACAACTGGGGACCATATTTCTCAGGGTTGTTTATTTATCAGTGGTGAGCCCTTTTCCTGGGATCCAACAATGCCCCCGCTCTCTCTCTCACACACAGACACACACACACACCAGTACCAAGTAGTTAACTATCTGAAAGAAGGTTCGGGAGAAATGCAGACGATTATGTTATTACAGCACGCAATATATCCTTAAATACGTAACAAAACACGATACATCCAAAGAACATTGATACTCACGTGAACAAAACAGAATCTTTACACAATATACAAGAAACTTAAAGAACAACACTTAAAAAAAATGGGAGAAAACGTGTTTTAAATAAAAAATAACCTAAACACGGACGAATTCTATCTTTTGGTACCCTTTTGGTTGAAAGACGTAACCTTTTGATTGTTGATAGAAGTGACATGACGATAATTTTCTGTTAATATAGTATGCATAATAAATTAATAATGTAAGGAATAAGCATTTCCTATTCTTAATTTCACATTTTCAGTAGTTGTTTATTCTTCTAAGAATACAAAAAATGGCTTTAAAAGGTAACCCCGTCGCCACTGGCGCCTTCCGAAAAGTGCCCATTTTGATAAAATTGGCCAAATAGGCTTAAAACTGGTCAAATAGACTGTAAATGAATATATAGATAGACATACATACATACATACAGACAGACAGATAGATAGATAGATATGAACATGATGAGTTAGATAGGAATAGATTTGCGATTATAGATAATTACACAAGTATTTACAAAGATACACAGGCAGCCATTGACTGTAGACTTTACAGTTTTACAGAATTTAAATTTGAACGAATGTGTACAACGTGCGCATCTCGCGCAGTTTGTCTTGATATTAACGCTGGCCTCTTAGTTTCTACGTAGAATCAAACATGAACTATTTGGATTTGCAGATGTCTCAAACACCACTTCGATACTTTGATTGATGATCAGCTATAGTCATTGTCTCAATGCATTTGATTAACTTAGGAGACCATTCGTGTCGGCGACCGATCGGCCAGGAATGCCTCCAAGTGTTTACACACACATACAAGTTTTATTAAATCCAACTGTCAAGGTCTGGCTGTTTAGTTTTATATTTTATTTTCCCAATTTTCAAATAAGTTTTTGTACTTCAGAATGTAGCCTAAGGATGTCCATAATCTTGTTGTCTTTTTGTTCGAATAATTTTGACCGTTTCCCTAATTTTTGATATCTTCATTGTTATATTCACAACGTTTCGGCTGTTGGTGAATGGAATTTCTTTCTTTCGTCCTTTTCTTTCGGGTAGATTGTTCTAGTTGCTCGAGCTATGCCTCTTCTGGATGTCTCAGCTAATTCCATTTAACTCAACTCTCCAAGTTTTTTAGTTCAGCACTGCTGTAGCCTGGTATTGAACTCAAAACTCTTTGGGTCTAATCACTGGATCTAACCGACGTCTTTATTCCCTATACAATTGCAACATAATCTCTCATAAGAAATATCCAATAAGTCCTAGAAATTCATACACAGATGTCCTCAAGGACACATGGCCCAGTGGATAAAGGTGATCCAGTGACTAGACCCAAAGAGTTGTGAGTCCAATACTTGGAGAGTTGAATTAAATTAATAACCGAGGCACCCGGAAGAGATATGGCACCTGGAACTAGAACAATCTACCCCGGTGAACGAAATAAAAAGATCTGTTCGAAATTCCAATCGCCTTCTTTAGGTGATTGGAAACGTTGAAAATATGGCAATAAAAATGAGGATAATAATGTAAATCATCATAATACCTAATCTCAGAAATATTAATAGGTTTGTACAGGCGAGAATTTTCACCTTCTCGTTAATTTAGACCATGTAATTTATTTGGAGGTTTAGTTAGTGCAAGCGCGAAGTAAAAACTGCGAACTGAGTTCGAAATCTAGATTAGTTTGTTGTGTTCACTAATGTGACGAAGGAAGCTCTGAATCTACTTTCCTCTAATTCTTAATGGGAGAAGAGTTGAGTCATAGATTCTTCTCTCATTAAGAATGGGTTAAATAGTACTATAGACTAAGCTTTCAATCTAACTAAACTAATAAATAGTACTATAGACTAAGCTTTCAATCTTGGATGACAATCTAGGAGAAAAAATACTTTGAATTCAGGTGAAGGCAAAGGGAAAACACTTCCCTATCTTTTCCTTGGACACATGGCAATTCATAGATAATCAAAAAGGATTCTGTCGAGAATCATCTTTGCCTAAAGGGACGGGGGAGTAAAGATTGATTTTGATGCGAAAATTTTATTATATAAAGAAGCATAATTGTAAATATGCAGAGATGTAAAAACAAAAACGAAGAGGAGTATCAGCAGAAAAAAAAAACCAACTTATTCACACATATAAATCTAACAAAGCATCTCTTTGCAATTATTGTTCAGAAACGTTTGATTAAGACTTAATAAAACCGTTACAGTATTCTTGTCGAATCAAATATCTCTGCAAGCATCTTTCAAGATTCCAAGGACTATTTAGATAAATAGATTTCTTCAAACTTCATGAATAAGTGAATTGGTTAGATCTACCATTTTCAAACAATTCTGAATTTGCTTTTGCAGGATGTTTCGGCATATTGCCTGGTTTGAAGAGTCAACTATTTCATCTGATGTGTCGAAGATAATATCAATTACAACGTTCCATTCATATTTCCTTCAATCAAATTCCAGTACCATATCTTATATCTATACCTCCATTTTTATGATTGGGATGTTTTTCCGATCATAAATAACAATTGTTTTTCTCTACTTATGAAGAACTGAATTAAGTGGATAGACATGAGTTTTGTCTGATGCCTCTCAAACCACAGACAATATTCCAAAATATTTTGTCTTGGTTTTTCTAAATGTACGCGTCTTTTACGACTGTATTCAGTTTATATAACAGCTAGATAAAAAACACTCTATATTCACTAAAACAATTTTCGTTATATTCTCAAATTTCACAGAGAATATATTATATGTTTTAACTGATGTACAGAAATATGAAACAGTTTTCAAGTAACTATTCTTATACATGAAACATTAAAATCATTACATAAAAATGAAAATTCCAAAACGTGATAGTAATTTTATCAGAGAAGTAAAATAAAGAAAATATTTAAAAACAAATGATAAAAGAAGCAAAAACAACTAAAAGTAAAAAATAAAAAGATAAAGGAATCGAAAAAGAAGAAAAAAGGAAAGGTAGCAAAAAAGAGGAGAATAACAAAAAATGGTAAACTAGTAGAAAAAAAGAAAAAGAACAAGTGAAGAATAAAAATATAATATATTATATATATTATTATATATAATTATATCATTCTGTAATAATTGAAGCTACAAGTAGGTGCCTCCACTAATTCGTGAATAATCCGCGTTATCTAGGGTTTAAAATGAATTTTAAAAATTAAAATAAACTTTCTTGAAACTTTCATTTTAGCTTTAATTGAAAGCTAAAGGATTGAATTTACTATTCCCAGTAAGCAAAATCCTCTGTAATGCTTTTCAAACAGAAATTATATTGATTGGAGTCTGATTCACTTTTTTTTTGTCTAAAAATATCTGATTAACGAACTTTTTTAGTCATCGCAATGTAATTTTTCTTTATTAAAAATCTTCCAAAAATGAAATATACTCTTCTGAAAAATTACTTGAGGAATATTAGCTGATTTAAAGTATAATTAATATGATTAGAAACAAATATTATTTACTTTAAGTTGAAAATAACACTGAAGTGGATTTCTAAAACAAACAGTAGCGGTGATTATGTACTTGTCAACAGTCGTAAAACACTTAACAAGTGCTTCTGAAGGTGTTCACAGTTTTATTGTTGTTCTACGGAGACTTCATCTGTTAAAACATAATTTAAGAAAATGACGCGTGAACGCTTTTTTATATAATTTATAAGTATTCAGTAATCTCAAGAATGTTGAAAATATGCTACGTAATCTAATTTTAGGAATGTTGACTTCAACTTTACTATAGTCATCGGTCTTATTTTCTGATAATGTTGTGTATGGTCACCCATAATTTCAAAATGGGAACGCTTATACACGTAAAAAAATAAAAATTATTTTAAAAATTTTGGTGTGTGATGATTTGTATTAATATTTTCAATTTTAGCTTAGTAAATATATAATAACTTAATAACCTATTAAGGTCAAAGTATTGAAGAATTTTTAAAAAGATTTCAAAAATATTTTTACCAAGATTATCTAAAAATAATAATTTAAAAAATAAATTCATCCATTTGTGAATAATTCCTGAAAGTTAAATTCCGACAATTATTTGATATTTGCAAGAATTTCCAAATTAATGGGTTATTTTACCGAAAAAAAGGCGCAAAAATTTCCATTGAGGCATAAAAACAAGATTTTAACTAAAATTTAGAATATTTTAGAAAGGAGTAAAAAATTGAAAAAAATAATTAAAATAATTTTTCTTTCCTTAATAATAACATAAAAATATTGGCGGCAAAACTTTGTTTTTATTAAGTTTGCAGCCTTTTTTCTATGCATTTTTTTTTTTTTGCGAAAAAGTGGATGCACCTAAATAAAAGGATATACGCTGAAAAGAATCAAGGGGAAAGAAATTAAAGTATGACTTGAGTTTATATGTTGAGAGGGTTGATGGGAAGACTAAAAACAATGAGAGAGTGACAAAAATATGGAAGGAAAAATAGGAAAAGATAAAAACAACTGACGCAAATGTAAAACAGTAAATAACAAAGAACAACAAGGAAGTAAAAAAAACGGAATAAGTAAAAGAAGTCGGAAGTGAAAACTCGATCAAAACTTGTTGAAAATAATGGAATAATGAATAAAAGAAAAAGACAAGGAAACCTTATTGTTCTTGTCTCTTTTATTTACTTGTCTTCTTCCTTTACGTTTAAGAAGGACGTGAGAAAAAGAAAACAAAAATTTCAATAATTGTTAAAAAAAAATGTAAAAAAGTAGAAACAAGAAAAGAAAAATGAGAAGGCAGAAATGTTCTTAAAATAAAAAAAGAATCAAGCTAAAAAAAAAAACAAGGAAAAAGAGAAATAAAAATAGTCACATTATTATAAAAGTGATAAAGATAAAAAGAAAATCTGAGTAGAAAAGAGAAATAAAAATTGAGAAGGAAAGATAAAATATAAATTCAATATAACAGTCGAGAGAAGGAAGTTTTGAAGGAAAAGGAAGAGATAGAAGACGAAAAATGAGTTTGACATAAAAGAATTGGCAAATAAAATGTCAAAACAGAGAGATAAAATGGAGTCGGGAAAGACAGATAAAATTAAGTAAAAAAAAAAAGATAAAATGGAGAACAAAAAAGAGAGATAAAATGAAGTAAAAAGAACGAGTTTTGTGTTTCATTTAAAAAAAAAAATTTAAAATGTAAATAAAATTCCACGCCTAAAACTAATAATTCTCCATTGAAAATGAAAAATAAAATAAATACATGGAGGCTTTTTAGAGACAAAAACAAAATTAAAAACAAAATATCAATAAAGTCAAGAAGTCCTTTTGACATGAAATAATCCACTATGACGCCAAACAGTTGAAATATATAGTTGCTTGCCTTCGGGAATAAAATTTACGAGAATATTTTACGCCTCGTACAGGAATGGCGATGACCGGTCAAACATTTAGCAGACAGGCGATATTTTTCCACAGCGGCTGCAAGAAAACCTCTGCCAACCTGAAGGAGTTCCAGTTTTATGCCATTGTCTGTGCATTTTGCTTCAAATAGAGTCTTTGCTTGGAATATTTTATGCATTCATATCTCCCTGTCAGCAGTTTCCAATACCCATTAACAAAATATGTTTCCACAAGAGATGAGTGACTTTTTAACACGTTTCTCTATTTCTGGAAAAAACGTGTCCTTTCTATGTGGTTTTCGTTATTTCGTTTGCTCTACATGATTCATGCGTATTAGTATCAGTTTTGAATTCGCATCTATCTATCTATCTATCTATCTATCTATCTATCTATCTATCTATCTATCTTGTGAATCCTAACAACGTAATATTTAAAAAAAAATTGCTCCACATATGACAGCATTTGTATACAATAAATGAATATTTAAATTAGAAATGCCAGGATGAAGCTATAAAATGCTTATCCCTACTATAAATGATCGTTGATAATGAAAATCATAGTCAAAATGACTCGAACAAAAACAATATGAACTTTGGAAACTTTCTTAATAAATTAGTTGCGCATGCCCAATGCTAAACGCAGACTGGAAAATGTAATGAGAAACATAAACAGGCCTTTTTTACTCGAGCGCCTATTATGAGGATAAGTAGATAACAGTTGACTCCCGATTTGAAGAGGTTACGATAGTAGAAACCGGAGAAGCATTCCACAATGCAACAGTTTTCAGGAATAAGCTGTTCGAGTGAAACTTCCTCTTCACCAATGAAAGGAATGAGGATAAGTCGACTCTGTGTAGATGGTGTGGTGGGTGCTAGCCTTGAATGTCTCGACTGGTGGAACCAAAGAATGTAGTTCAACCGAGAGATTAGTAACATTTCGTCCTTGAGGAGGGCATGTAGAATTGAAAACATTTCATCACACACAAGGCTGCAGTGTCGAGCATTTGAACGTTGTCTATGGCTGTAAAGTGAGGTTTGGGCAGCTCCAGTTCTCCATTTGAGGAATGGTCAATCAAAACTTGCAAGATTATTGCGTCATTTGAAACTTCTATGCATAAATAAACCTATTCATATAAAAGGATGTTAATAATTAATAAAGTTCAGAAATAATATCAAACTGAATAATTTATTCAGTATGCCCTTCATTATTATTAATTACAGTATTAACATGATCTTGAAAAACTGCATAAATTTTAAATACAAAATTCATAGATATCTTTTTCCAACTCTTTCTTGAGGGCTTAGCCTAATTGTTCTTTGTTCGAGTATGAGGGTGGGGATTGGAAGAAATTCTCTGACCAGAAATCGTCACCTTCCTAGCTATATGACAAGGAGCATTGTCTTGGGTGCACATATATTTACTCTCTGTAGATGTAGGGTGATCCAGGTAAACATTCCTTGGATTTGTGGCAAAAAATATAAAGGTGAAACTAGCCACACCTCAAAAGTAAGGCTGAAGGAATATAGAAAAACTTTAATGATGAGAGAGAAGATGGAATGAAGCCTGGCTGATCATATATGGAGGGAAAAAGGTAGTCATCAAACTCTGTGGAATGAAGTGAAAATAATATACAAGGAGGGACACTGCAGTTTTAGAGATCAGACAACTTAACTGAGTTCCCTTGAACCTAAGTAAATTACAAAGGTTTAAAAACAACCTTATCCCTACTTTACATTTCCAAGATAAACCTTTTTCCCTAGTCCTCCCACAACCTCTGTCAAACTTATATAAAAATAAAAGAAACCTAATTCTTTTGTAACTATAGATGTGACCTGATGAAGCAGGAAAAATATATTTTCTGGGGAAATGAATTATAGTTATGGAACCTTAAGATTGTCTCCTTCTTAATCATTTAATTAATATTTGCTCTGGTGTTACACTGAGCTCTCCGGATTATATCCTCTTTGGAATTATCCACACGGATTACCAAACCCTTCATTACATTACTATATATATATATATATATTTCATTTCACTATATATATATATATATATATATATATATATATATATATATATATATATATATATATATATATATAATTTCGCTTGAAGATGGAACAGAGCTTGGTACTTTAATTCAATTTAATTCAAATAATTATATTGAAGTTTTCGGCTCTTGTTTTTTGAAACATGAGAACTCTTATGTAGCATTGTAATCATATTTTTAAATAAATAATTATATATATATATATATATATATATATATATATATATATATATATATATATATATATATGCAAAAGCGCAACAAAAGGCCTGCCAAGTGACCCAAAACAATTTAACAAGAAAAACTAACAAACAATAAAAAAAAATCAAAACAAGAAAAATCAATGTAAGAAATCTGAAATATGTAACAGAATAAAAGACGGGAATTTATCTAAACCTACCAGACACCTGATATATATAAGTACCGCCAAAGATTCGTTAAAATAAGATGTATTCTCATTATTATGAAAAAAATACCCAAAACCTATCGTTAATCGTTGGTTAAAATTGTTCTTGCTTCAGTGGGTGACTATGAATTAGCATAGGAAATTTTAGCGTCTTTTTGCAGTGAAAAACTTTGTTTTGGAAATTCTTTCTGGACTTATTCACACATGAATGAAATTATTTTATAAATGATTCTTTTTTATAAAATCTTAGTAATTTTCTTTTTTTACATCTGTTCCTCTTGACATTTAATTTTATAAAATTTCAACAAATTCATTTTTGTCGGGCTTAATTTGTATATTAGTTATAAGAATTGAAATCATCAATTTTCTTTTCTTGTAAAACAGGATACCGAGTTACCGAAAATCTGCTTTCAATTATTAAAAAAATTTAAATAAAACTAAGACATTATTTAATTAGAAAAGATTTTAATTGCTTTTATGAATAAGCTATATTATATACAATATTGTCTTAAGAAAAAATTTTCGATGAATTATGAAACTTTATAAAAATTGTTTTCATTTTTTGAAAATTAATTAAAATAATTTATAAAGTTTAAAACTTTATAAAAAGCTATGTATAGCGGTTAGGTGATGCAATTATTACGTAAAAAACTATATTTACTAATCATAAATGGAAAAGATTACTACAATTCAGCGACTCCAGTATCTTAAAAAGAATATTGAACTTTTTTGTGTTAGTACAAGCGTGTCAATTTTTATAAATACGGACGTTGATCTACATTCTTAAAAATTAAGAACGGTAACTCTAATAAATTAAAATTTATTGATAATTTCCTAACATTATCTTAACGAGCGTCTTCGTAAATAAGACTATAAAGCCGAAATACATATAAATTCAATAAAATAGATTTCTTGGAATATCCTAAATTCATAAGGTTACTGGGATAGTTGATATATATATATATATATATATATATATATATATATATATATATATATATATATATATATATATATATATATATATATATGCGTGTGTTTGTGTGTTCGTGTGTGTGTGCATACAGATGCTCACGTTATATACCTCAAGTAATTTTACAGGTATGTCCCTCGTAGAAATAAATCCCAAAATAAGTCTCGAAGGAAAGTTGCCAACACCTCATAAAAAATAAAAACACCCACATCTGTGACAAGAAATGCTTTTCTGTGATATTTTAATCCAAAAGTAATATTTGTTTCAAATCAGATTAATTAAACTTTAAATATAATATTCTTCCCCAAATAAATTTTCAGAAAAGTATATTTTACTTTTTAAAGATATTTAATAAAGAGAAACATTTGACGACAGATTCGCTAAAATGTTCGATTTTTAACAAGTTTACGATTAAAAAAGTCATTCCAATCAATTTAAATTCGATTTGAAATTCAGAAAAGTATTTTGCTTCTTGGAAATATTAACTTGAGTCTGTTATCTTGAAATTCAAACCTAAAATAAATATTCAAGAAATGTTTTTCATTTTTAAAAATGTATTTTAAACCTTAGGTATCGCTTTTGGGGGAGATAGCAACGCACACACACACACACACACACACACACATATATATATATATATTGTCTATTACGTTTATTCACGTGACGCGTGTCTGACCAATGAGAAAAAACATTCCAGGACTGTGTTTCTTTGCCTTTTCATTTCTAATTTCGATCGATCTTTGATGAAGGCTTAGTAAAAATGAAACATGTTAGATTAAGATTGGTTTTCTACTTCGTTCTTTAGTTCATTTTATCATACACACACACACACACACACACACACACATATATATATATATATATATATATATATATATATATATATATATAGAGAGAGAGAGAGAGAGAGAGAAAAGAGAGATGTGTAGATGTGTAGATACATGGGTTGTTCTGTCATACAACTGTATCATTTGGCATAGGTTAGCCTGTTTTTTTTTTATTTACTTTTTGTCGTAATTAATCGTTGAGTTTTATGATTACTTGTATATTATCCTGAACCCTTTTACAATGCCAAATATAAGTAAGCACAAGGAAAGACCAAAGAAAGAAAGACGTAAAACGAAGTAGTTGAATGAATTAACGTAAATCGCAATCTTCCTCTCTAAATGTGCGAAGTCAAAAAGACAGCAAATCAAATTTTGTTCTTAATGGAAAATATTAAACAGTTAAAGAAATAATCTAACGATTCAGCTCGATTGAAAACTTGCTTCGGGTATTCTCGTAATCCACGTTGATTTGGATGAAATTTGACTTTCAAATTGAAATTAATACAGCTGTTGCTTTCAGATGTTGTTTCGAAAACACAAGCACACACACACACACACACACACACACACACACACACACACACACACACACACACGCACACACACAAACACACACATATATAATAGTAAAGAAACATTGTCCACATATGCTTCTTATAATACGTGGATAAAATGGGCCGTTAAAAGAAATTCGTGAGATAAAAACAACAAAAATAATAATATCTCTATCTATAAAAGGCAGGATGTGTGTGTGTGTGTAACGAATGCACGGCAGCAATTTTCGATGGATTTGCACCAAAATTTACATGCACATGCTCTAAGTTAGTGGGAAGACCAAGACCGACTTTGCATTTCCCAACTCCCATCGATAGTGGAACTAATTGATATTTCCATGCTTCTACGGCAGTTTTCATGTAGTTTGCGACCATTTTCTACTGACCAGAGTGAGAGCCTATAGCTGGCTGCCACGGATAGGCAGGAAGATTCTATTGGCCAGCGTGACACGAATGTTAACTAGCATGCTAGCATGCAAAAAAATCGATAGCTGCATTTGTCACAAGTGGGAAAAATTTAAATCTGCATGGCACTTTACTCCAATTGGTTCATTCGCTTGCTTAAAATTCAACGTTGATTTTGATTCCGCAGAACTGGGTTGGGTGTGAAAAAGTATTTGTTGTTAACATTCTTTTTTCATTTGGTTTTTCCAGTTACGAGTCCTTTTTTAAAGCTGATCGTTTTGTGTTCATTTTGTTTAGTTTTTTTTGTAACAGATTTAATGTTTAGTATAGAGCTTAGAAAAATTCGCAGTATGAGATAGGCAAGAAGTAAGGCATGTAGCAACATCAGCACGGCAAAGAGCACTCCTTTAAAGGCAAGGAAGGACAAAAATATTTTAAGTCAAGTGATAGCGATTGCTGTATGAGTCGTACGATTTTTGAATCAAGCACGGGCAACGCCGGGCCATGCTGCTAGTTGATAATAAAACTAATAATATTTATTGTATGTTTGAAGGCAATTTGACCCAAATGATTAGAAAGATCTTAAAAATCGGAATTTTGGGACACGCCTGTGTCCTTTCTCAACTAGACAAGAAATAAATAAATGAAAAATGAAGTGGACTTTTTTTTTCAGGGAATTTGTATTTTTTCCGCATGTATTATATTACCGAAGAGATCTGATAGTTTTTGGACAACTGTTTCATGATTCATGATGTAGAGGCTTTGTAGAAGAATTCCTGTGGAAATTGTATTATTTAAGTAAGCCTAAATTCCTGTTTAATCCGAGAATCTGTGAATCTAATTGAATCCGAGTTAAATCACATTTTTAAAATAGATTCATACATTTATTCATATCGTCATTTTACAGATAGATTTTACATGAAAGATGATTGACACTTACACACACACACACACACACACACACACACACACACACCATATATATATATATATATATATATATATATATATATATTCATACATGTATGTATGTATATTGAATATTTCTTCAACAGTCCTTCTCTGATATATCTTTTTTTGAATTTGACTGGCAAAGCATTTATGTTATGTTTTTTTTTTTTTTTTATTGTAGTTTATTTCTATGCCGAGGTGAGATTTCGTTTTGGGACATAGCGTATGGAGTTTTCCAAGTGATTGTTCGTTCCGAGCACTTTCGTCTAATTTAGTAGCCACTTTAAAGCATTTTGAATGCGTAGTTTGCCGATACGTAGAAATAATTTAATTCCCCAAAACGGTCAGCACATTATGTCCTTTTTTGTAGTTGATATTCTTAATAATATTTTAGGGATTTTGTTATTTTTACAAGTTTTATAGACTTAGAAGCATGAATTATGATTGTGATTTCGATACTTCTATACGCAAAATACTTGTCGAAAGCGTGAACATGATACATGCTTCTAATTGTAGAAAACGTTTAAAAGTAATGGAAATAGATTAGCTGAAAGCGTCCGAAACGAAAATTCTTTTGAATAATTTCTCTATACATGATGTCCAAAAAATAATTATCTTGTTCGCACAGAAGAAAAACAAAATAAGAAACTTAACAGAGGTACATTTTCAGTTACTCTCAATAACACACACACACACATATATATATATATATATATATATATATATATATATATATATATATATATATATATATATATATATATATATATTTATATATATATGATACGGATTTGCAGGTCGATACAGATATAGAAGAATCGTTTCACAGCAATAAAACGCAATTACTTGTAAATCCAGAGCTGAAATCGAAGGAAAAAGTTGTGTGATTTGAGCTACACTAGTATACAATATACATTCAATGTACATTTATGATAACAACAGCATACACATTCAGATATATATTCAAATTTACATTTGTCCTAACCATATATAGTGACCATGCATATGCAAATACTACTTCTATCTATCTATCTATCTATCTATCTATCTATCTATCTATCTATCTCTCTCTCTCTCTCTATATATATATATATATATATATATATTAAACTAGTCGCTGTGTCACGCCACAAATAAAGAAGAACAAATGCTTTTATTGCGTAAATGGTACGAGTTTGTGCACATAATTCACCGCACACGTACGTGCGCGCGCACACATACACACACGAACGCGTACACATATAAAACGCTTCGCCGCCATTGTCCGTTGGCAGAAAATGGAAGCTGATTATACATGGATCGATTAAGGAAGGATAAATGGAAATTCTTCATCCACAAAATCCCATTCCATGATTGGAAGTGTTTTGACCAGGCGACTTTCTTTGATTATTTCGGATCCTTATGTGTCCTACCAAAAATTCTATATTAAGCCTCATCTTAACTTCAATTAATCTTCTTTTGGCTCGTTCGAGATGCTTGGAACCAAATCGTAACCTACATTCCAGTAGAACCATCTTCGGAATATTTGCCTAACTGATTATCTTAATAAATTTGAAACGCACTTCTGCTTTCTTTTTTTTTAATTCTTTCTTTATTCCCCACCCTCTTCATTTTCTTGCAGTGTTTCTTCGGTGTCCAGTATACTGAAATCTAATATTTCGCAGGTTCGGAATGTTAGTGACAACACCATATAGTCTCATGGTACACGTCGTTTGCGTCTCAAGCCACAGACATACTATGCATTCCCCAGCATGAACAAACATCATTGACAATTTATATACATGCAAAAACCGCGGTACGGTCAGTCAGTCAGTTATGTGCCATGCATGATACACGCTTAGGCGATCATATATCTTTCGATACATGACTGACGAGGCAGATTTTTTCCCGCAGTAGGTTGCCATTACTTTCTGCGGTAGACCAGTTGCTATAAAACCCGGTCTCTCCTGCTATTTACCCATAGCTGGGGGGAGAAGAAGAGGTTTCATACCTTTCCTAAGGGTATTACACGTAAGTGAATGTAATGGATTCGACTGGAATTCGAACTCGGAACTCCGATTCCTCAATCCGAGCCGCTATCCATTACAGTTCCTCCTTCGTGGTAAGGTACCAAAATTTAAATGCGTATTAAGATGGCCTTCTATGAATGACAACTTGATCTGCTGTTAAATATTTCCCTAACAATTTCTATTTGTCTGTCATAACGAATAAAATCTGCCTAAGATATTTTTCGGCTCTTTGAAAATAATTTGGCCGTTTTCACTCTCCACACTAAACCTATATTAGTCTTAATACCCTCCTTTAAAAGTCTCCTGATTCTAGAAAGATTGAATTTCATCCCTGCTCAAGATAATAAATTTTCTAAATACGCTTTAGGTCAAACATCCTCACGTTAAGGATTTAAATGATCTTTATAAAATCAGCAATGTATTATTACCGCTGATATCAGGGCCACTGGGTCGCCTTCGACGTCGGTTAAATAATCCATGTGGTGAAACGATATATTCCATCGGAAGACCAACCTTGTGCTGTTGTCATGAATTTATATTCCTCAAAAGCGAATCACAAATTTAACCGGGTAAGACATTATGAACCGTGACACCGTGTGACGTTGCTGAAAGAAGTGAAAATTTTTCGTTAACACATCGAAAATGTGGATGTGTGTGTGGTGTAACGGTGAGGAAAGTGGAATTGACGAACCGAGTTCAAGTTTCGACCGAATATTTTTGTATTCATTTTCGCACTACTTTTTTTGATAAAGGTGTGAATCCATTTATCTCCCCAGATTGAGCTCTCTAACTATGGCTGTCCGCCAGTCTAAGATAAAGATAACATTAAATTCAATACCATGGAGAAGACAGCGGGAATCCTCTCTACTATCTTTCACAAGAAATCATGGCCATTCACAGAAAATAAAGTAAAGGGATACGAGATTAAAAATATCCGAATATATGTACACATCACTGAAGAGAAACACCATCAGTAAGAAACTGTGAACGTTATGATTCAATTGATTGTTATCCTTCAATGGCTAAATATGGTAACACTCGTACAGCTACTCCCGTTAGTGTGTAATTTTACTTGAATGGGTTTACAAAGGGAACATTTTTGTGACATAAAATTACATCACTCTTTGAATATATTAAAATTCTCAAGAAAAACATGACAAAACACGAAGTCTACACGCAAGCATTTATTCTCAGTATGTTTTTGTTTTTCCTGCTAGGACATGGACAACTGTTAAATTCGAAATGAGGTATATTTTCAAAAAGATTATTATCTTTGTGAAGTTCTTGAAAATACGTTTTAACTATCTTTTAGCAATCAACGAATAAATAAATGAAATTCTTCAAATGTCTTTCATATCTTCCATGTATTCCAAGATCAGTTGTGGAATCTTCGAAGAATTTTCAGTTTCATTCAAGCGAAGTTCGTACAACTTTGTTTTATTCGTATAAAACACAAATGAAGAAAAGGATTAATAATTTTATATTTTCATTTTTAAATTTTGTAAATATTTCTCCCTTTTATTAAAATTTACGTACAGTGACTGTGATTTTATTTCGCAATATTATTATATTTTACAGTGATGATCACCATGTACAAGACCTAGGAGCCACTCGAGGTAGAGGGTTACAGAGTAAGAGGCACAGTTTAGGTGGATATGTAGGGAAGATAATGGTTAATCCTAGACAAGTAAAGATTGTAGTGATCGGGAAACATAATCTTGGGAATCGGTTCCACAGAGCAGTGGTTCACGGGTAGAGACTGTTCGAATGGAACTTAAATTTCACCAAAGGAATATTAAGGGAATGAGAGTGATTCGCTACAAGGTGAAGAACCAGGCTTTAGTTTGTTAGAGTATAAGATTGGAATACGTGTTGCAATCAGTTAAATCCAACAAGCATTGTGCGCTTTGAATATATTCTCAGGCGAGGATTCATTTGAGAGAAAGAATTTAAAAAGGATAAGCAAGGAAGAAATGCGAATGGTAAATATCACTTTTTTTTCTATGAGACAAGCAAAGTGAAAAAACGTAATTGTTTTTTTCGCTATCTTCACACAAGTTACAGAGAAAAATAATGTCTATTTATCTTATTGATTGCTTTTATGAATTTACGTCAAACGGCAGTCAAACTGTGGAGTAATATTGTGCGCCATGGCAGACATTTTGTTATTGTTTATTAGATACCCTACAGCGACACCGTTATATACTATTGCGTGCTTACTATCGAATTAAACATTTTAATCAATATAAATTAAGTACTCGGATCGGAGGCATGGTGGGGTAATAGATAGCGGCTTGGACCGAGGAATCGGAGAGCCGAGTTCGAATTCAAGTCAAATCCTTTACATTCTTTTACGTGCTAATACCCTTGGGAAAGGTATGAATCCTCTTCATCTCCCTCCAGCTAAGGGTTCTGTAGCCTTGGATAGCAACTGGTCTACTGCAAAACGAAATGGCAGCCTACTGCGGGAAAAAATCTGCTTCGTCAGTCATGTATCGAAAGATACTTTATCGCCTAAGCGTGTATCACGCATGACACATAACTGACTAATTGATCAGAGAGAAGTAACGGTATAATGCTGTATGTAAAAAAATGTCTTTTTATTTATTTTGGGGTCAAGTCAGATATTTCGAGGTTTCTGTATTTTTATGATCTGTGAAAAAAATACAGGCTGGTTGTCCGAGGCGGGAAATAACAGTGGGGCACAAATAAAAGTGTTTTATGCTGATGCATTTATGTAAAGACTGACATTCGGTTTTGGGTAACAGTCACAGATTGGAAAAAAAGTCATACATGAAAAGAGATTTACGATAAAAAGATTTCTTAATTAATATGTGAAGTGCAAAATGAAACACTATCAAGCACTGGAAGTGTCTCAAATAAACGGTTTATGGAATGGGAATAATTAGAACACTAAAAGTAGTTGACATCATTTTCACAGTGGTGTATGAATGGTTTTATGGGGAGTAAACACCCGAGATTTAATTCCTTGGTAGAATGAAAGTTTTACGCCAACAAAGAAATAAAATACTGTCTACTCTGATCCTTGCGGGAAGATATATTTCTGTTGAATGTGTCAGTTTACCAAAGTAAAATTGTTGAGACTTAATAGGAGTGCAATGGGTCAAAACAATTTTGAAACTCATTCACAATAATCGTAAAACAAACTGATTTGCAACAGCGCTGAGACAAAAATAGGCAAAAACATCCTTCAAGAAAGCATAATGCAGGGTTTAAATCTTGTTTCATAAAACATACCATTTAAATTATTAAAATATCTTATGCCAAATTACATTTGATTTTAAACTTAGAACTAATTTACTGTTACTCTCTTCTCTACGGAGCAGAAATATGGATCAATTTTGTATCGACTTATTGGTTGTTATATGTAAGAAAACCGTTAATTTTACTTCCTTCAGTTCTATTAGCTGAAGGAAGTAAAATGTATATTTCGCTTATGTCTTCATTATTTTAAGTCATAAGGCCAGAAATCGTAACACAGCAGAACCAATTCTGAACTGGTGCTGCTTAAAGGAAAATAAGTTTATAGAGGAAGACTTCAGAATAGTTCGTTTTTATAAATCTTAGCACTACGTCACTTACTAGTTATTTAGGTATTGAGAAATCGTATGTAGACTTATTTTGGATTCTGATAATGTTACAAGCAGATAATCATTCGAAAGTAGGCGAGTCGCTCCTATTCGTCCAAGTCCACACGACCTACTGAGGGTGCACATTACGATACCTATAAAGTCCCGAAATGTTTTAACATCCCTGTCGTTAGCACCAGATCTTGTCCCTGTACGATATCTGTCGGGGTCGCTGAAACTACCTGACGTGATGTCGTCAAAACGGCTAGATCTACCGAAACGAATCAGGCCGCTCAACATGGTTATTGGGCACACAAACCCCAATGGGACGAAGAGCCTTATCCTTTATGGTAATATCCAGCACGTAAATTTAAAATACCGCTTCAACAATGTATGACAAGTATTTTAATGGTCACTGTTGCCAATGGAATCTTCTTCTTCTTCTTCTTCTTCTTCTTCTTCTTCTTCTTCTTCTTCTTCTTCTTCTTCTTCTTCTCCTCCTCCTTCTTCTTCTTCTTCTTCTTCTTTTTCTTCTTTGTTCCGTGTCCCTTCAGGACATTAGCGATCATAGCTTTCCACAATATCCTCTACTTTGTAGTTCTTAATAAATTTTGTCTTTTGTTATCTCTCGTGAACCTTCTGTGGTAGTTCTTCTTGTAGTTTCCTCTCTGTGTCTACTATTAACACGGTGTCATTTGTATATCTTATGATGTTAAGATTTTTGCCACCAATAATGAATCCTAGTGGAAATAATTCTCTCAGAATCGCCTTACTCTATAGGTGAGAATACATCCTTAGCTTAAACACCTTTCTATTTAAGTTCTTAAAAAGAAAAGAAAAACTAGTTACTTAAAAACCAGTTTAATTTTAAATACAATATTTAAAGTCCATCTGAAGTTATACAAATCACAAAATCCTTAATAATTCGAATTCGCATTGAACAATTTTTCAAAATATTTTTCATCATAAACTTTATTGAACGACATACTTATAATTTTACATTATCAGGTTTATAATTTTGTCCATCTTCAAGTATTTATCTTCCACATTTTTTTAACATCTTTTGTTGTTTTTCCGGAATTTAAATTCTGTAATGACGAATATAAATGGCAATCAAAAAGTAGAATATCTTTTGAATTATGTCGGTTACAACTAAATATTCTTAATCTCATCTAACATTAAAATCGAAACGGATTTTTAACCTATCCACTATGTGAATTAAATTTGGTTAAAAATTCGATACAAGAGTATTTATTGCTAAGAAATGCTTTATACTTCTAGGCATTTGGTAAAAGTCCTTGCTCAATCCTTTAATTACAACGGAGTGATGCTTGCCTCGGAATAACAGTCGAAGTGAAATCAGATCGGATATTGTCTTTGCCTTGTCGATAACGCTACTAAAACAAGCAAAACAAGCTTGAGTGTGTCATGTGTTTGAACCAGAAGTTCTAAGTAATGGGATCAGATTAATTTTTATCTTGTCGATTGAAATTTTGAATGAATTTGATACAAATCAGTTATTGGAATATACAGCGATTTTTCTACGCAAACAGTATTTTCAGCAATTAATCAACTCGTCAGTAATGAATTAAATTCTTGAAAAATAGAAAAGGTGAGTATGAGATTAGTGAAGTAAATCCATGTGAAAATGAAAAGTTAATTCTTTATTGGAAGCTTATTTTCTTGGGTGATTATAAGTTTTGATTAAAATATTAACAAAAATAAAATGGTCGACATTTTTAGGCATGAGAGAATATCATATCGTTGTTAGATTAAAAATTAATTTAACAAATTACTTATTGATCCTTCAAAGACAAAAAACAGTATCATTGATTCCGTTTCTTATATATCGACAGAAAATAAACTGAAATTAAAGAATTTATAAATAATCAATGAGATAATGTATTAAATGTGATCTTATTTTTCAGTGTATTTTGTTAACGCAATGAGTAACACATCGTTGATTTTCGAAACAAGTTAATTCCTTATCCCTTTCTCCTTATTGTTGAATTTTCTCATGTTGTTACAGAATAGTTTTTGACTCCAAAATACTCAGATTAAATAAAACGTCCTTTTAATTCTGACTTTAATCAATCACAGGTGTAAAAATATGCGAATTTTCATTTCTTGGTCTATTCGGATGTACATCATCATCTTTAAGGCTTAGATCAGCACATTTTCATTGTACATGCAGTAATCTCCAGGCAACTTTAAACAACAACAACAACAGTAATAATAATAATAATAATAATAATAATAATAATAATAATATGCTTTGATTTTCCTAATTATAAACAGAAGTAGTAGTAATTTAACGACTGAACAAAACAAATAGATAAATAAAACAAGATTTGTGTCTGAAAGCGACTACTCTACTGTAGCTCTTTACACTTAATAAATATCTATTTCAATAGCATCGATGATTTGTTTTTTACCCAACCTGTCAGCCTAACAAAATTCTCAGTAGCTACGTAGTATAGATATCGGTTTTCGAAACCTGATTTTGCTGTTATAAGAACAATAGCTATAATTACAGGAAGCAGAAAATTGGTACGACTGAATGCATGATCCAAAACAATATCACAGGGAATGTCTGTTAAGCCTTCTGATGAGTCTCATTTCATGTAAACCTTGTACAGGTACTTGCCCAAATTGTTTTATATTCCGAGCATCTTTGATTGTCATTGGTCATTTTCCAGGAGAGTAATAATTTATTTTACACGTTTATTTTTTCTTTTTTTTTCTCTAAGTTTCCAGATAACATCAAACGACTTATTCAACGCCATGTAAAACTAAAAAAAATATTTAAAAGATATCCCCTGTCAGTTTTAATATAAATGATGGATTGCTATCTAAATATAATGTTTCAACAATATTTAATTTAGATGAAAAAAAAAAATCCAGTCCGAATAAATTTGTATTTAGTTTGAAAAATATATGGCATTCTTGTGATCATTATATCTGTAAAAATTTGCAAAAGAATTTGGAATACGTAATTACGTATTCCAACGCAAAACCTTATAGTTCTTGTGAGAGTAGAAGCAACATGTCTACAAACGAAAATGCACATTTTTCCTCTAGGAACCTGAGCGAAAAAACAAGAAGCAAGTTCTGCTCATTAACTGAAAGATCGGTCTTTGTCTAACTCAAAAGTTCTACGTAGACTTCTCTTCTACAATTAGTGCTACTTTGTAGCGCGAAATGGATATCCACAAGATTTCATTGCCTTATTACGGTTATTAAAAATTAAGTTTCATATATATATATATATATATATATATATATATATATATACTACCCAGTATCTTAGTTATCTTGCAGAGCCATCTATGATTATATGGTCATTTTTATGCAAGTCTCACATTACTTCACTTGAAAATAAATTGTATGACAACGTGCCTGATTGGTCAAGACTGCTTTGTAATCAAAGTACATTAAAATGTTCTAATTGGTGTAAAATTATGACCGCTTTTGGCTGTCTAGACGTCAGAGAAGAGGGAATTTATGAACACGTGGAGTGGAAACTTGCAGGTTTAATCACCGGTGGATGCAACCAGAAATTGATATCTATAAAACGTGTCAATTAGTCAGTCACTTCAGATACTCGTTATCGAATAATAAGAACTTCCAATTCTATTGAATTAAGATAGTAATTTCTGGCGGATTTCTTATCCATGTTGTGATCCTGCATTGGTTTTGTTGGCTTATAGTCAAAGAATCAATAGAATGGAACTGAGTGGAATAACGAGCTAGATAAATAGATATGGGCAAACGGATGAGATAGGGACAAACGAAGAGAGGTATGAAGTGAGTGTTATAAGTAGACAGAAATAAAGAAAGGGAGGTATGATAAAGTTGACCAGATTTGCATATGGAGAAAAATTTAAGTTAAAGAAACAGAATAAGAAAGAGAGGGAGAGGGAAGAGAGAAAGAGGGGAAGAGCGAGAGAGAGAGAGGGGGGAGGAGAGAGGGGGGAGGAGAGGAGAGAGAAGAAGGTTACGCTGACGTAAGAGAAATGAGTTATTATTTTAATGGAGTTTGGTGATTTTTATTCTGCTTGGCTTGTTTATTGGTTGACTTTTTTTGATCATTTTCAGAAACGGTTAGAGAATAGAAGACAATGGGCCACACACACACACACACACACACACACACACACACACACACACACACACACACACACACACACACATATATATATATATATATATTAACAGATAATGACTGAGAACAAATTCGAAAAAAAGAGGGATACACTCAAATAAACACGCATGAACACCCACGCAAACAAAACGCGCGTGCATGAGAGAGAGAGAGAGAGAGAGAGAGAGAGAGAGAGAAGAAAGAAAAATATGAAAGGTTTAATTGGTTATCTGAGCTACATCCACTGAATTATTTGATATCCATTTTCCTATTTGTGTAAAAACAGGAAAACCTTCGGGTGTGGTGAAAAAGGCATACAGATATATATATATATATATATATATATATATATATACAAAGAGAAAGATAATGAAAAACGAAAAATAAAATAAAGATATAAGAATAAGTAGAAAAGAATAGAGTTGAAAGAAGAAATGAGGAAGAAAAGAGAGAGAGAGTGAACGAAAGAAGCAGAAAGATGAAAATGCAAAGGCATAATAGTGAACGAGGACTAAAATAAAGGAGTATTAATATGAAGGGAAATTAAAGGAAAGAATGGAAAATGAAATGGAAAAAGCACGCGTGAAAGAAATAGAAAAAAAAGATAAAGAGAAGTAGAAAAACTACGCAAAGAGAAAAAAATAGTGTTGAAGAAGACTATATAGCGGACAAGAGGGAAGAAAGATAGAAAGAGAAACAAAAGCAAAGAAATGGGGAAGGAGAATAAATTACGCATTGTGAGAGAAAAAGAAGGAATGCGATAGGAAAGGTAAAAGATAGAAAATTGAACGGAATAGAAAGAGAAAGTGAAAGAGAGAGAGAGAGAGAGAGAGAGAGAGAGGGTGAAGTTTGAGAGGAGGAAAGGTGGTGATAAGGAAATGCAAGACAGGCGAAAAGATAAAAAGGAAGAATTAAATAGAGAGAGAGAGAGAGAGAGTGATATAAAGAGAATAAGCAAACTAAAAAGATCCAGGATTAAGTTTGGTCAAAGAGGAGACAGGAAGAGTAAGAGAGCAATGAGCTGGAATTTTTACTAGTTTTCCTTTAGTTAAAATATTAAAAATACTCATTTGACCCATATTCTTGACCCAAGCAAGTCAAGAAAATGGTCACTATTGGAAAAGAGAACGCATTGTTCAGTAACAAAGGTGATAACACCGAATCTAAACCTGAACTATTACCTCAGATCCAATCCTAAATCTTAATTCTATGGTACTGAAGCAAATAACACATACAGGTTTATTGGCCTTGTCATCAACCAATGCATTTACTAGTCCTATGGCCACCATTTTTCGAGGTGATACTGCTTAGCAGAAACAAGCAGCAATATATATATTTTAATTTGGGACAAGTAAGTAATCATTTTTATGGGTGATTTTTGCTTTATGAATTTGACTTACAAGTCAAATTTAGATGAAACATAAACTCCTGAAATCAAGTGAATCTGTCTGATAATGAACGGTTTTCTGGAAACATACTTAGACTGTGTTTTTGCCTCCAATGTCAAAGCGTTCAGAACAGAGATAGATAGATAGAGAGAGAGACAGAGAGAGAGACAGAGAGAGTGAGAGACAGAGAGACAGACCTCAAGACAAAGGAAGATAAAGTAAGATTGAGAAAGAGTTAAAGAGGATGAGAGAGATTACAAATCAAAATTGGATAGTAGACACATATTCTTCATCCTGGAAAAGAGATAAATAGAAGCATAGAAAATTAGAAACAGAAAGAAAGGAATGAAAAAGAGTAAAGAAACTGAAAGACATCGAAATAGAAATAATAGTATAAAGAGAAATGTAAAGATAGAGAGAGATATCTTCATTTCCCTTGTTTTAAATATTATACGATGACACTTTACTTGGTTTAGCATTTTAAGAGATTTCAACCAAAACATAGACAATGGCAATGAACTGTTTCAAGATGAATAAACTTTCTGCGCAAAAAGGAAGGAAAAAGCAGCGAATAAGTTGAGGAAAGAAAGCATCAAGATTGGAATGCAAAAAAGAAAGAAAGAACAGAAATGAACAAAAAATGTAAGAGAAATTCAAAGAGGTATCAGCAATTCGAAAGGTTCCTCAGTTTACTACGTTGAAAATGAACAGAAATGATTTAACGATACAGCGTTAGCTTAAAACTTTCCTGAGACGACAAGTACGTATATTTATTTATAACTTTTAGTGTTTAATTTCTATTAACTGTCATTTTATTGCAAACAACACCAGACAACTATTGTGAAAATGTTATTGCGGAAGCGAAAAAAAAAAAGTTGAACTGCAAGTTCTATTTCTTTGTGTAGTAAAACTTCAGTGTTTGATTTTGAATCAAAAATGAATATATTGTGTTGTTTATTCTTCTCTGAGCTGAGAATTTATAAAGTTATATCGTTTGATATTAATATTTTTATCGCTTGAAATTTCTGTTTTTCTTCAGAAGAAAAAGCCTTAATGTTGGGATATTAGTCGATGTTTGTACAGATATTATCAAGTCAGTTATATATATATTATACGCCGATGTGGTATAGTATATCGAGATTACGGTCAGATAGATAGATAGATAGATAAATAGATAGATAGATAGATAGATAGATAGATAGATAGATAGATAGATGCTAGTAAAAATAATTAATGAACCAGGATCAAGGAGATCCTTATACTAGGCCTGGCAACCATGCGACTGGGATTCACGACTGATGGTGGACAAGTCGAGACCTAAATTATTACCAAAAAAAAAATTGCTGAGTATATTTTTAGCAAGGAACTTGCTAGAAATTATATATACTATTAGGAAGCATTTATTTCCATGAATGCAAAGAACAAAAATGCCATAAGATAACAAAATGCACAAAAATCACTTTATGCACTATAAATAAGACCTTTTTTAGGTAATATAGCAAAAATAATGAGTTCATTTGTTTATGTCAGTTGATTACAGAAAATGTAATTGTGTAAAACAATCAGAAAGCAATTTTAGTATTTTATAAAATTGTGTATCAACAAAGTCTGAAAATTCTTTACAAAAAATGGGAATTTCAGAGAAACAAGAATTTTGAAAATCTTTATAAAATTTATTGTGATTTTTGTTACATTTACAATTTACTTAACTGAAAATGAAGAAAATATATTATTTCGCTATGATACAATAATGGATATTACTAGTATACATTGTTTTTAAAATTGAAATCAATTTAAATTATTAAGAACACAAAATTAGTAGGATAATTTGTGGAGTTAACCTATTAAATTTATGTAAAAAGGGGGGAAATTGAAAAAATATATCTGGTATCGCTGTGGTATGCAATAGAAGTTTTAAAATTCGACAATGTAATTCTTTAAAAAATGTTCATATTCTGTCTTTGCTTGTGAAACCACCTGCAATATACAGAACATTTTAATATCATTAGGGATCCTAGTTTCAAGGTCTGGTAAGTTATCAAATGTTTGGCATCCCATTTCACCACATTTTGAGCTTGAATCAAAGTTGTATTCTTTGACATCAACATGTAATTTGAGTAGTTTAGTTTTTTTCAATATGAAATTTTTCAATAAAATTTTGAACTGTTATAAAATATGCCCTTCTAGAAATTTGTTTTAGTTTTCCAAATTCATTTTCTAAATAGTATGTGGTAAATTCACCAAACAAATTTAAACCCAGTAATTAGGGAATATCTACAATCATCAATTAAGCCATTAAAATTATGATCAATGGTTAAACTAGTATCTCTTGTTAATGCATTCATTCTTTTTTGTATCCATTGTTAATGATTTCATTTTTTTCCTTGATTTACTCCCATTCTTTTTGTCATTTTTCCAGAATTAGAAAGAAATAACAGATGTTTATCATCTAAATCTGATATCACCTTTTTACAGTGGATCATTTTTCTTAGTATAACCATATATTTCTTTGATAGACAATTTTCCAAAATTTTAAAAGTTTATCAATGAAATTAACTGTTTCTGCAGTATCCTTCCATTTAATAATAGGTGTGTTTTAATGGCATCTACAATTTGATAACAAAAAACGTTTAAACAATGGGAAATATTTTGTTGCTTAATAGATTTTGGGTAAACTGCTGCATCAGTTAGTTTCGACAACTTAACAAATTGAGTTTTTTCATTTCCCATCTTGCTGCCATCTTTTTACGTTCAGAAAAAAACATTAATTCAGAAGTAGGTTCAGTAATCCAATTATACAATTAGTAGGTTTAGTAATCCAATTATTCCGGATATTTTTAAAAAGTGGGCATAATCAAAACGTATGTACAAACCATTTTTATTTATCCAATTTGTCAAATTAAAGAAAAAGTTTAATGGGTCCTGTTATTATCACATACAATTGGAATTAATTGACCGTTTGATTGCATTAACAATAATTTTAATTTTTTTTCATATAAAAAGTTGCCTTTAATTTTGAAACTTAAGTAAACATTTTTGTCCATCATTTAAACATTTTATCTTGATGCCTAAATATTGTTTTATTTTCATCCAAACCAAATAAGTTCCATCCTTGTTAGTGTAGAACAACCTTGGCATACACTTCAAAAGAATACATTTTTTCTGATTTTCAGCGATTTCACTAAAATATCACCAAAAACATGAAAGTCATTTAATTTTTAAACTTCTGATGTCAATGCTGGTAATGTTCCCACACTGGGTAAATTAAAATCATCCTGAAGTTTATTACATAATGACCAAGATGTAAAAAATATTCGACTGACCTGATAAAAATATCAGAATCATTATGTTTTGTCCTGATCGTTTGTGGCGACATAATATTAATATACTGTTTTATATTTTTTCTTAATAAGTTAAAAAATGATACTAAGATACTAAGATAACTAATTGCTTCATTGACTTGTGATCAGTGCTGAAACATTGATATTTGACTTTCTGAAAGAGAAAAACTGTTGCATATATACCAGTAAATTTTCAAAAATTTTAATTAAAACATTGGAATACTTCCAGTGAAAGAAATCAACAGATTGGATGATTATTTGATTTATAGCATGTAACTGTTGAGAAAAAATCCTGTTGAGCAATATTCTGCTACAATTTTGCAAAAGTGAGGATTTTGTCCTTTCCTAGAAACTGTGTCAACTCATCATTTTGTACATTCCGCACAGAAGCTGAAGTTTATTGTATTTGGTTGTTGCCGAGGTAATACACTTATGGTAAATGATTAAATATTGATGGTTGATTTCTGGGTCAGACTTTTCTTGTAATAACCACTGTTTCATAATCAGATATAAAATTCCTTTCACAAATAACAGTAGGTGTTGTCTTGAGGAATTGGTTTTAACCATCTTTCTCGCTCATCCTGATCTTGAAGAATACAAAATACATGAAGCTCATTTTGTTAATTAGAGTTACTACGACAACCTATTACATCGCACATTTTGACCATTTTGAGAAAGATTTTGGGGTACTGATATTAAAAAATATTAACTAAACTATTATTTTGTAAAAATTACACGGTGCTTCTAAAAAGTGTATAACCTTAATGTATGGAGGGTTTGGTATTCAAAATTAAGAATTATAAAGTTTGTATGAATGTGAGAATTTGTCATCTTATGTTACTTTCCGTTGTCTTAAATAGATATATATAATATATATATATATATATATATATATATATATATATATATATATATATATATATATACACACACTTCATGTTAATCATCCAATCGAAAAAAGGACAATAATAAAAAAATAAGCCCATCCCCTGTGCCCAATGCGCATTCACATATACCCACATATGTACACACACACAGAGATACACACACATTTATATATATATATATATATATATATATATATATATATATATATATATATATATATATATATATATATACAAACACATACACATACACACAGAGACACATACTAACATACACATCCACTAAAAACATAAACCTGGTATGGGGGCAAACAGGTGCTAGATCTTACCCACAGGTCCTTCCTAGGTAACTAATTCTGTCCCCTAGTCGAGATTCCATTGTCGGGTGTTGTTTTAGACCATGCCCAAGACCTACCATCCAGTTCTTTAGAGAAAAAGTTATAATAATAATATTAATCACAACTTCCCTTCATTTCCTTACCGACTACCAGTCACTTGATCTTTTAAGCCATAACTATCTAGAGGCTTCTTCTGCTGCCATTGTTATTGAGCGAATGGCCTTGTTTTCCAAACCTGTTACGCCTAATTTTGGGAACATCTTACATAGTGTCCGCCTAGCAAAGCTTCTGCGTCCGAGTCATCCGCCTTATACTGAGCTCGCCAACCACGCCTTTTGCATTATGTAAATATTTCCCAAGTTTCCTTTCGTGGGCTATGTCCACATTTTCTTCCCAAAGGACTGTTAGTTCTAACATGATGACTTGCATGGTCTATTCCGAATAAATAATCATGTCTGGCCAAAGCTTCGTATGTCTTATTGTCGTTGGGAATTTCAGCTGCCTGCCTATATCTACTAACATTTGTCAGTCGAGAGCAGAACTGAGGAGGGGGGGATCTTTTCTTCTCCTGTGATGTGTTTACCTTTTCCTCGTCTCGGACGAATTTTATCAGCTTCTTATTCAATTCATATCGGTTTGTTTGGAGACTCCTTTGCAATAGCTCTTATAACTTTATCATGGCAACACCGGTAACGTCCCTTACTTAATGCTTAATGCCTTGAGGCAACCGCTCAATACATGTTGGAGGGACCCTCTCTTTTGGCACAATGGACGCGTGTGGAGGTTTGCCGGGCTGGATAATGTATCAGACACTGCCTGCACAAGAAAGCTTTTATTACTAGGATTAGTATACCAGAGATCCGACCAGGAAATCTTCCTTTTTTTTTCTAGTTTTCCCCATTTTTTCCACGCTCCCTGTTTACTAAGGCCACCATTTTACTAGATCTAATTTCCTCCACACCTGTTCTCACTTTATATTGAAGACAGTATTTCAGACCGTTTTATCTCTACTTTGAGAATTAGGACAGTAACCTAAGCCTGATCTGCTCACTTCCACTGTTCTCACTCGCACTTTCTGTCTCAACCTTTGCTCTGCTGTACTGACTTCGTGCGATTCCTTTCACTTTCTCCAAGTTCGAACCTTTATTCTTGCTTCTACAACTTTAGGATCTTTTGAATCTTTATATATGATTGCCTGCCTTGTCTTCGCCTCTTTAAATTCCTCAACTAATCCACTGAAAGGAGGTTGCAATGCGTTCGATACTCTATACAGAGCTGCACTGCACAAACTTCTTGGGAAGCCGAGCCATCTCAAATATCCGTTAACTTTCTTCTTCATATTCTCAACTGTTGGCAAAATGGCATATTAATATATCCATGTTTTAAACGGCCTGGCAGACGTGACTTGTCCACTTTGCTAAACATTACTTCGAGGCCTGAAAAAAAATTTCTGGGTAGCATCAGTATCTTTTATATTAGCATTGAATATTTTACCCAGACACATAAATAGTTTTTCTTTTAACGACGGGATAATGGTTCCTGCAATCTTGAAATTTTTTATCACAATCTCTCTATTCAATACTAATGACCTTGATTTTGTCTTTTTAAACTTAATTCTTGCCCAAGTCATTATCTTTTCTAAACCCTGTAATATGCACCAGGATCAGTAGATGAAGTGACTGTCAAATCATCCATATATGCACGGATTGGAGGTTGTCGTACTCCATTTCTCATCAATGGAATGTGACATTCAACTTCTGCTGATTTTACCAAGATGTTTATAGTTAAAGTGAATAATATCACTGAGATTGTACATCTAGTGATCATTCCCCATTCTAGCCAATGCCAATTGTAAGATATCAAATTAGAGGTTGTCTTTATACTGAAATCATTGTAATAATCTTGTCTAAGATTCCTTACACAAATAGGGAAATGGTATCTTCTTCGAGCTTCCTTGAGTAATTTATGTGGAATGGGCCCATATGCATTAGCAAGGTCCAGCCACTGTACAACTAGATCACCCTTCCATTCTTTTGCTTCTCTTAGGAGCTGCATTATCACACCAATATGCTCCAAGCAACCTGGAATGCCTGCAATCCCTCCCTTCTCTACTGAAGTATCTATGTAATTCTTGGCAACAAGATAATTCCAAAGTCATTGAGACACTCTGCTGAAGAAGATTGTGTTCTCAGTGTCCAGCAAAGAAATCGTTCTGATCTGTTCAATTCTTTAGAGTTTTCTTCTTTAGAAATCCATACTGCATTGGTGAACCTCTAATGTTTTGCAACTCTACCTCTCCTCCAAATTGCTTTTAATATCTTCCAGAGATGTACCTGGATATTCGGATATCTCTTACAGACACTATGGGGAACACTGCTGGGTCTTGGGGCCGAAGCTGCTCTAGTTGCCAATATGACCTCCTTTAATTCTTTCAAGGTCGGTACCTTCAAGCCGAAACCTGTCTCTGACGGTTCAAGATGCACTATTGCATTGTTTTCTCCTAAATTCTTTTCTCTTTCTTGAACACTGAATATCTCTCGCGGGAAAGAATTTATTTTTTCCGTCGTACACTCAAGATTACTATTTCTCTTGTCTCCAAGTAATCTCTTCACAAAACCAAAAGGGTTGGAAATAAATGCTACTCTTTTCTTAACCCTCTCTTTCGTACGCTTTCTGTGACATTCCGCTCTACGAAGAGTTTTAAGTTTATTTTTCAATGTGCCTCGGAGTTAAAATTTGATTTTCCTGACGATTATTTCTAGGTTTTTTATAACCGAATCTTTCTGACGCATAACTAATGACGATAGCCGTCATTGTATATAATCCACTATCTGCGTTCCCTTTTGATATCGTTTGTGAAATATAGTTACATCTTGATCGAACTGTTGCCATTCGTCCTTCTTTATGTGTATGCATGTATAAAAATATAAAAAAAAACAAAAAAAAACATAGAAATAAAGAAAATATGGAAATCTAGAAAAAGTAGACAAAAATCCTTATCTTTCGTTGGTCTTTAAACAAACTCATATGTATGTATATATGCATCTGTGTTTGTGTGCTTGCATGTATGTGTGTTTGCATACACCTTCGCATATGTAAAATAGATGTAAATGAGCCAATTCTTTATTGGCTACAGTATCATCATATTCTATAAATGTTCACGCCCTATTGCTGTTTTACCTCCGTCCCGAGCTTCTTGCCCTAGAGCTGTGCCTTGAATAGTTGGCGCATTGAGGTTTGTGCACCAAAAATTAAAAGTGAGGTTAGATGACTCAGAAATCCGAGAAATAATTTAGACTACTCATGAGATGGCGCTACTGAGGTCTGCATGGATACTAAGGAGGGAACCGGAGATTTGAATACACTTGCTTTCACTCAATCTCCAAATACCTATGTTGAAATAATAATAATAATAATAATAATAATAATAATAATAATAATGGCGTCTTATGGATACCGTAATGCCACCCGACAAAAATACATATTCAAAGATATAAAGATCTTCAAACTGCAATATTAAGAAATATACTGCACCTTAAAATTATTGCTATACCTATAATAATTGGATACAGGTGTACGATTAAAACTTTACAGACAAGACTATTACCAAGTTCTCTGGTACTCTCTGGTTTACAAGATATTCAAAATGTTGAAATTGCTCATTTTCTCAGGAGGGAATTATCAATGTAAAAAAATATAAACACTGTATTTGTTAAGTGAAGGTGTCTTCTACTGCCTTCTCAAAGGTTTGAAATTCACATTTTCATTTTTCTTAGATGGTTATCTACTCTGCTATTTGATCCAGAGTTGGGAGATCTATGCATTTTTAAATTGTATTAGTGCGAACAGGAATACAAAGGCTAACTCAGAATTTAAACTCAGCTTGCCTGTCGATATCGATTACACTACCCGTACACTCCCAATACGATAAAGAGATTTTGTACGAAACAGAAAGCAAAAGAAAAACAATAGAATGGAATAGAGAGTCCTAGAAAGCGTTTAGGCAAACGTATTACTATGTAACATAGTAATATGTTCGATCGTTCAGAATATAGCGATAATAATGTGGGAAAGAAAAATCCCAAACATCAGGAAAAATAGAGACGCTACTAAATTATCAAATGGCAAAGGAAACCTTATTAATGAAAAACGATTGACAAATGCAGAACTTGCTCAAGTAGAAGAAAATTTTAAAACAGAAGTGACTAGTGATTTAAAGATTACTGGAAATGAAAATACGGAAAATGTAAAAACAAATCGATGTGATGATTTATAATACAAATTCAAGTCCAAATAAAAGCTATTTTAAAATGGACAAGAAGAAAATGTGAAACCTGAAAATCAATTAAGATGGAAAGAAAACGGCACAGATAATTTGGAAGTCGAAGAAATGAAAATAAAAACAAGAATTGATAAAACACAAGGGATTAAAATTGAAGAAAGAGTAAAATTGGACAAGATCAAATAAACAAAGCAATCATTAAAATAATAAGTGAAATTGATCTTAATTTCACCAGTCTAAAGGAAGTGATATACTTTGAAGCACCATTAATAAGATCAATACGAAAACCGAGTAAGACAACGTCTTAACCATTGAATAAAAATCAGTATGAATAAGTCGGAAAGGTAAAATCGTAAAGAAACAGAGAAGAATTAAATTTTACAAGACATTTTCAAATATAGCCAAAAAAATTCTACAGGGGGAATTGGAAAAATAATGATGCTTAGAGAAAAAACTTCATCCGCTGAAGAATTGAGAAAATTTATAAAAATGACGCAGAATGAATGAAAGCAATACAGAACAGGAATGGAGTAACATAGACATTATGGAAGTACAATAAGCACAAAAATGAAAACTCACAAAAAAAAAAAAAAGGAAAAAAAAAAGGAAAAACATAAAATACATCATTTCAGGTAAAACGTATGTCTCAATGGTAAATCTGGTTTACGGATACTTTAACAGGGCACTGACCTTGTTTAAAAGTCTAATTGCATAAAATTGCAAGATGGTGACTTGTGGGGGACTACTAACTGCATAAAAATTATTCAAATTCTAAGGTGATTGGGGAAAATGATAGAGAAAAAATGGAAAAGAAACGTGTCAAGAATGATGTTTTAAATAATAAAATGAACTTAACTGTTTCAAGGAGAGTCGAATCCAGAAATAGCTAGCCAAGATTCAGTAAAATTAAGCAAAACTACCGTTGCCCATCCGATCCATTTCTCACCGGGATGAAGAAGACTTGATTAATGTGTCGTTCGAATCTTTTCATCCTGAGAAATTAAATTCACGGGTTTGTTTACATTCATAATATCTGTCCAAAACTTGTATATTCTTGAAGGAAAGAATGATCCAAGTTCTTTTAAACAAAGAAGACATCTGATTCCTAAACTTGAGATAAGTTTATATTTATGCTGTCCGTCCTCAAATACCATTATTTTTACAGAAATAAAGGACAGATAATTAAAAAAAAAAACAAAGAGAGTGACAAATGGTTATTAACAAACCGCCTAAGATTAGGGTCGAGATATTAGATATATCAATGTCAGATCAAGAGATGAATATTTCAAAGAAAATTCCTTTTACTTCTATCGTTCTATATTGCATTAATAGTCGTAGCAACTGAAATAAATAACATAAATTATGGTTATCAGATCTCTGATAGATACATTAATGACTTATTCTATATGAACAACTTCAAACTATTTTCGAGAAGTAGTAATGAATTAGGGCCTTTGTTAATCCCAATAAAAGGAATTTAGTGATAATATCAGCATGGAATTTGATCTAGAAAATGTGATAAAACAACCTTCAAAAGAGATACATTAGTACAAACAATGAAAAAACAATGTGACAAACTCTGATTCGCAAACGAGTTCAGGTAATAATTTAATGATGGACAACGAATGCAACATGGAAAGAAAAAATTAGAAAAGAAGACTGAATAGAAGGGCGAGAAAGCTCCTTACCCTGTATAATATACACCGCTCTAAAGCAGATGCTGATCGATTGTACTTGGAGAGAGCAGATAGAGGAAGAGGAATAACCCAACTAGAACTGACATACAAGACAACAACCAAAGGTCTTGAAAGATATTTTGAATTAAACAACGATTGTGTGCTAAAGCCTTTCACCAGCATAAATTCAGCAAAACTGTACATACAATTATCACAGAATGCTAAAGATATGCAGCTATACGATAAAGTATTAAACAGATGGTGAAATACCAAAAATACAGGAAAAAATATCAAAGAAAAAAACAAAGAATAAGAGCATAACTTGATAATCAAATGGGAAGAAAAACTCCCAATAGTCTCACTGCATGCACCAGAATCTGAGGCTGACGAAAAACTAGTCGATCAGTGTTTGTTGAACCAGGGTGATTCAGCTTAGCCGATCAAGATCACATCATACCAACATGATTCGACCACCTACATATTTTAATGAATAAGAAAGATAACAAATGGGCGCTTTTGTACAAACAACCGATCAGTTGATATCTGAGCGTTCGACTCTAGCCTATATGAGTTTAACTTAATGATGGGGAAGAGCAATATTTGCATTGGAAGATATGCCAGCCTTATAAGTTGTAACACAAACCAACACAAGTGCTATAAGGTGAAAACGTTACAGTGGTCTAGGACATTACCACACATAGTGATTGGACTCCAGGAAACATAATGTGCTGTGTTATTTAACCCCTAGACGGGTCAACAAGAGTTAGATTCATAACTTTGCCAAGAACATTAGTGCGAAAAGAATGTAATTGCCGATTTTATTTTCAGCAAAGATAAACTTTACGTCACCCTCACATCCACAATAACGTCGATATCAATGATGAATAATTAATAAATGTATATATTAATGTATATTATGAGAAAATTAATAAATGCATATATTAATATATATTAATAAATGTATATATTAATATATATTATAGGAACATTAATAAATGAATATATTAATATATATTAATATATGTATATATCAATATATATTATAGGAAAATTAATCAATATATATATATTAATATATATTATAGGAAAATTAATAAATGCATATATTAATATATGCATTTATTAATTTTCCTATAATAATATATGCCAGCCTTAATACAAACCAACGCAAGTTCTATAAGGCACATAAACCAACGCAAGTTCTATAAGGCGAAAACGTTAGAGTGGTCTAGGATATATATATATATATATATATATATATATATATATATATATATATATATATATATATATATATATATATATAAATATTAAAGCATTATTTACTGCTACTACTATTATTTTATCTATTTACACATAAAATAATAGCACAAATCATACAAAAAAAAAAAAGGCTGTTATTAATAATGATAATTACAGAATTATATAATCCATGAATTCCTCCCCAAAGTCACTTGGAACAAGTGCATTCTACCTTTTCGATTTCAGTTCATAAATTTACACCCTTAAGCAAATTGAAATTTAAAAATGAAGGCTTACTTTCAATCTCTTTGGTATAAAGATGTCGACGTTTCGATCAAAATGATGCGCTTCTTTGTAACCGAATGAACGACGAAACTGCATACCAGAAATGACAATGAATCCTGGTCACCATCACCACGACCAACAAGACTATGATCATCCTTATCAACTCCTTCAATAATTTCCTATTTCAATTTTATTTCTTTAGAATTTAGAATTTAGTATGGAAGATTGTGTATTTAGGAATTGCATGACGAACAATCTTTATTCGTCTAACGTAAAACGTGTAACCATTGTAAATATTGTCAATTGTTTTTCTGAAGAGTAATTCTGATTTCAGAAAACCAAAATCCGAACTCAACGAACGAATCAAAGATACAAAAACCTTGCAGGGACAATCAAGAAAATTTGAACAACAATAATTAAATACCTTCATCAATACAAATTCTGGCCTGAAGATCCATAACAGGATTTCTCTGGGAGAAAAGAAAAACGCTTAAAATTTTCCTCAAATCGAAATAGTGGTGTCGTGACGTACATCAAATGATTTCCCTTATCGACAAAAATATTTTTCTTTTTCTGAAGTAAATCGAAACAGTTGCTTAAGAAAGCTTTTTGAGAACTGAACAGAAGATTTCAACGCTCTTTGTTACACTCTCTGCTTGTGGGCTTAAACGGAAGCTTTTCACCACATTCGATGCAATAAATTCAGAACAAACGAGAGTTCCCCTGAAAGAGAGGCAACTACATAAAGACGAAGTTGAAAAATTACACAAATGTATGGATGCTTGGAAATAATTTTAGAGAAAGATGAATTAAATTTTATTGAGATTAATGATAATGACTGTTGGGAGGTTGCAAATATAAATGATCTAAAAGAAAGGAGAAAAAAGAACACAAATGGATACAAAGGAAGGTGGGGAGAGAAATATAAGAAAAGGGAAAAGGAGGAATAGAGGAGGAATAGGAAAGTGTGAAAAAAAGAATAGGATTTCCGGAAAAGAAGATGAGAGAGAGAGAGAGAGAGAGAGAGAGAGAGAGAGAGAGAGAGAGGAGGGGGGTAGAGAGAATATAAGTGTCATGACAAATAAAAAAGTGTAAAATCTGAAGAGAGGGCATAGAACGATGGAGAAAGACAAAAAGAAGTGACAAAAATGGAGAAAGACAAAAAGAAAAGGAAGAAGAGATAAAAAAATAACGAGAAAGTAGGTTGGAGAGGGGGGGAATAGAAGAAGAAAAAGAGAAGGGAAAAGTTATTGACGAGGAGAAGAAAAAAAAAAGAAAAATTGGGAAAATAATGTCAGAAGAATAGAAAGAAGTTCACGTGATGAAGAAAGAAGTTCGAATTTATTTGAAATGATAATCGGAAGAACATTTGAAGAATCGGATCATAAGACTTAACAAGAGAACGAAAAAAGATAAAAAGGATTTCAAAAAAGTTGAGAGAATATAAAGTGCGAAACAAAGAAAGATGAGAGAAGGAATAAGAGAATATAAAGACAACGGCTAACTACACCGATACATGAATACTATTATCTCGTACAACTACAGATTATCCAGGTTCTTTTATACCGTCCTGGGTATGAAGATAAACTACAACCGGCAGCAAGATCGGGAAGTTTTGGATTTTAAGGAGCGTAGAACCATCTCTTAATTGCAATACATATTCATAGTAAAAAATACAAACAATACAATTCTGTAAAAGAAATTACTAATGCTCCCAAGAAAATTAAATTTCGGCATTGAATGACCCATAAAGTGTCGATTTGCCACTAAACAAACAAACAGGCAAATAAACAGGCTATTTATAAGGATGTTTGGACTTTGGTATAACGCCTATTTTCATTAACCACAACCCACACTAACAGAAGATCAACTGAGACATTGTGTGATCGAAAAAAAATATCAGAGAAACCCACTTAAGTGAATCTTTAAAATTTTCTTAATATCATTTAACATATTTTATCTGAAAATGGATTCCACAAGGATTTATGCAAACTACAATGATATATGTTATATAAACTTGCTATCTGTCCATGTCATTTGTGAATGCAGAAAACTAGCTATAAATGATTATGACATTACTAAAACGGAGACAATGATTGAATGTGTCAAAAAATTTAGAATCGACGATATTAACAAATGATAAGAAGATAACCTGAGAAAAAAATCAACAACAACAAAAAAAACCAAAAAAACAAAAAACACGATGATGTGTCTTTCTCGAGACAGATAGACATACTTTTTTAACTAAATATTCAAGCAATACAAATTTCAAAAGCTAATCAAGCTAAAAGTTTACTGAATGAGGTTGTTGTATAGTTGTAAATGGATGAAATAATTGTAGATTATAAGGATATGTAGGATAAATAACAATTGGCCATAGACTTAAAGAGATTAAAATTGTAGTGATCGGAGAAACATCATCTCGGGTGCCTGTTCCACAAAAGAGCGGTTATCAGGAAGAAGCTAAGTGAAACTTCATTCTGACCAATGGTATTTGAAGGGGATATGAGGATGATTCAATGTGACATGGTGGGTCTTAGCTGTGAATATCTGAATAGGCAGAATTAAGGAATGCAGCACTTCTGAACATTTGCCATGGAAATATAGATAGAGTTGTTATAGGCTTGTGATGTTCTATGGTGGAAAATAAGTCATTTCTCCCCCAAGGATGCCTGAATGCTTTTGAGCTTTGTGAGGCCTGGAAAGTGAGAATTGGGCAGCTCCAGATCTGATATGATAGCAATACTCTAGTTTTGGTTTGATTTGACTTTTGTAAAGATAAAGGATAAAGCTTGGCGGAAGTTGTCAGGTACTTACTGGGGAGGTACTAGAAACCGACCCTTTTTTCAAGTATCAGCATCAACTGTACCAGTGACTCACGTGCAAATATTTTACACACAAAAAATATGAAAAGCAGTTGCTATTCTCGCACATAGAAACAGTTTGCGAATATTGAGTGACGTTAAAGCCGAAGAGTTCTGAAAAATGTGACAAAATAATGCGCGTCTGTAGTATTATCGCTAGACAGTACAGTTTCAAAAATGGTTGCAAAAACATTTAAACAATTAGATTTGCCGGAAATAATTGAGACAGTGACAAGCAATAAAATTGAAACATTAAAAAAGTCTCATACAGAATATACAAGTACAGATGTTTTCACGAGTAGTCAAGATGAATCTAAATAGAAACTTGCAGGCAGCTTCATTTTTTTCGTGCGCAAACTTTTTATACGCAGTCAGTTTATAGTAAAAAAAATGACGGGTAGCATTAAATATGATATCGTGATCTTCAATGTTATGTCAAAATCGACAGACAGAGCAAAATTTCTACTGAGGAAGGAAAATAGGTATGTCGACTATGTGATGTAAAAATACAGATATACTTTAAGTTTTACAATTACTGCTCTTTTCTCTCTTCAGGTCAGCTCTGCAAAAACAGAGTGGGTATAATTTTATTTATTAGCAAGCAACGACACAGAAAATAAGAGATGATAAAAAATCACTATGTAAGAAAGCGGGGGAAATAGCCACTGTACGATCGAAAAGAATACATCTATAATGTTAGATAATGTAATATGAATAAGGCTCAATAATAACCAATACTTAGTGTGCACGTAAATTATACAGTTGGATGAAAGCCTCTTATAAAGGCAGCATTTATTGTCATGTTATGTAAACAGATAAATAAATAGTAACAACAAAAGGAAATGGTTGAAGATCACCAATAATAAAGAATTATTGCGATTCAGAGTCTTGCAAATGAAAACTTAACTTTCCAATCATAGAAAATCTTGTATCAAACATTTCTTCCAATATTTCCTTCAGTCAGTTATGTGTCATGCATGATACACGCTTAGGCACTCATGTATCGAAAGATACATAATTGCCTGTTGACGACGCAAATTTTTCCCGCAGTAGGTTGCCATTTCTTTCTATGGTAGACCAGTTGCCATCCAAGGCTATAGAATCCGGTATTTACCTATAGCTGGGGGTAGAAGAAGAGGATTCATACCTTTCCCAAGAGTAAGTGAATATAATGGATTTGACTGGAATTCGAACTCAGCTCTCCGATTCCTCAATTCCAGCCGCTATCCATTACTCCACCGTACAACGTTTTTTGTCCAATAAAATATTAAACATTAGTATTAAATTTAAATGTCATCTTTCACAGTTTCTCCTCAACACCTGTTAATATTTAAAGCACTGAGATCAATAACTCCACAGTATAACACATACTTATTAATTGAAGGTTGATCTAAAATTTTCACTGTATAATGTCCGGTTCATTTATCCACCACTAAATAAAGCGCATTGACGAAAAGAGAGTCATTATGTCGAAAAATAAATTGCTACTCAAAAACCTTTCTTCTTTAGGATACGAAGATTAATTTATTTATTTCCATACTTTTTCGACATTGTTTGTAATGCATTCGTCTAGAATACTATTGACTCAACATAGATAGAAATTGAGCGACATCAAATTCATTAATGGCGCCGAACCCCACTCATTAGGATATACGTAATGCTTTTACTAATCTTACAAGAAAACCTGTTCCATAAAAATTAACCGTTTCCCTATTATAGTCTAAATGCAAATCTAATAGAATTGAAAATTTCACTCGGGGTAAGCTGAAAACGAAACTTTCATTAAGGTTAGAATATATTGCATTACAATCAATTTCTAAAAGTTTTTTCTTGGCTAAGACATTGCAAAAGGTTAAGAGTGAAGATTAGAGATTAAACAAAATAAAAAGTTAAAGTAGAAGATTGTACATTTCAGATGATCGTCCAGCTCTTGCCAAACACGCTGTAGTATATCTTGTATAACACTCTCCAGTAACTTAGTGATTTCTTGATTAAGTTCCTCTAGGCTTCTGGAAGAGGGTCAATATAGATCTATCCTTTCACATAATCCTATGGAAAGAAATCACAAGGTGTCAAGTCAGTTGAACGTGGTGGCCATTTCAATAGCATATTGTGATTATCACTGGCACGCCCCGATCCAACTTCCTGGTAGATTTTCATTAAGGTAACTCTGCACTAAGACAGGGGAAAATGTACTTCCTATCTTCGTTTTGAGAAAACATGCATCCAAAATACTATCACTACACACACTATCTCCCTTTCATATATCTTATCACTAATAATATATTTTCAGCATATGTATATATCTACATAAAATGATAATGCTACTATAAATAAATACAATCTTTACAGTATTTAAATTGCATATTAAAATAGACAAAACGTAACTTAAAAAATAAAAATAGAAAAGCTACAATGACTTTAATCTTCGCCGTATCATCTTTAATGTTTCGTGTTCATTTTAAGTTGACGGTCAACATGGCTCTCCACAACTCTTCACAACTTCTTATTTCGTGTAGCTCTTAGCAATCTTTGCATCCTTACTATAAGTCCTTCTCCCTATTTCATTTACAAAATCTTAGGTAGGTTTATTTGCTGATTACCTATAATCTTCTTGCCTTCAGTAAGTACTGCGAGTATCAAATTCTCCAATCCACTCTTTTCTTATTATATCCCAGAAAGTTCAAGTATCACTTTCTGATTCTCAGTGAAAATTTCCTTTTTGTTTCCATTTGCCTTAAAACTTCCCTAATGCACACATGTTCCGTCTATGGTATTCTCAGCATTCTTCTGTAGAACATAATCTCTCACCTGATTCGTTTCTCTTTTATTTCAATGAAGAAATTTTATCTGAACTGATACTTGATCCCCATTCTAGAAATGTTTTAGAATTTGTACCGCGTTTGAAAATGGTGAGTATTTGTAGAATTATTGCATTCAAAACATTTATGCGATTGAAACAAACACAATACTTTTTTCTGTTTGGGAAAAATTATAGAAGGAAATAGTAAACTTCAAATTAAAATATATATAAAAAAAAAAAAAAAACAGGATAAAAGAAATGCCGAGTTTTGTTTTTGCTTATGTTAGCCATGTGAAATGAAATATTTTCTTCAAAATTAAATACAAATCTGCTGTAAAATACTTTGTATTCGAAGAAAGAGCGTGTGGGTAGTGTAAAGGATATCAGCGCGAAAAACGGAATCTGCGAGTCGGATTAGTCTGTTGGGTTCACTTTTGTACAAATGCTAATCTGTTTCTTTCCTATAGCTATAGTTTAAAATACCAGGGTAGGCTGGAATCTCTAGACTCGTCTGACAATTACTAGAGAATAAAAAAGGAATGACTTCCAAACCATGCAGAAAGCAAAGGGAAACCACTCCACTAATTCTCCCGCAAAATGCATGGTAGATCATAGATAATAATGAAAAATCTGTGGAGAGATATAATCACGTATGTTCTGAAAGGACATACGTGATTAAAAGAAGGTGAAGGAAGTATACTTCATTGGAAAAGCACAAAACAAGATATAACCTAAGGGAAATTGTTTTGTAGAGATTGGCATGAAATTTAGCCAACAAAACAACTGTAATGCAATTATCACCGATGTTAGTTTTGAGACTTCCAGATATTCTTGTAAGAAAGCATACACAGTGAGATAATTATTAAAATGTCTATGTGTGAAATTGATTCAAAATCATACACTGTTAATGGATATCTTGATTTAGGGAAAATAATACTTAAAGGAAGGCATCGAGATTTCTAAGCGAACAATTAGTCATTGTTGTTCGTAACAAAAGTTAAAAAAAAGTAACTTGAAATCCAGAGTGTTCATTCTTTTTACCTGAAGGCAGAGAAGAAATCCGTTTTTAAGACAATTATTTTAGAAACTTCTCTTGCTAAAATGTAACACACATATATATATATATATATATATATATATATATATATGTGTGTGTGTGTGTGTGTGTGCATGTATGTACTTAGATTTAAATTGAGAATTCTGCTAATTGGATTCGCCGCCAGCAAAAACGAACCCCCGTTTCTTCACGAAACAGAGCATACACAGGATCAATCATAGACACATGAAGCTAGTATGGGTCAAGGTCACAAAATTATGAAAATAGAAGATATTAACAATGGCTTATGCATATAGGAAGGAATATTTTATGAAAATCAGTTTACTAAAATAAAATGAGGCATCTTTGCGCTCAGTCTCGGATAGAAGAATCGCTTCTCGGTTTTCTGCCTAAGATAAAATTATAGTATCTGTACACAGTTTGAAAATGCCAATCCCTCTCCCCAACAATATACATGTTTATACACACACACACACACACATACACATATATATATATATATATTAGTTATTTCCTTATATATATATATATATATATATATATATATATATATATATATATATATATATATATATATATATATATATATATATGTATATATATTAGTTATTTCCTTATAAGAAAACATTCGTCATTCATTGAACAAGCAACCAGGCAGTTTCTATACTTGTGGTCAACATAGCAGGTATATAATTTTCTATTGTAGAGACATGCGATTTCCTGGATTTGAAAATAGGCTGTGAGGTAACTTTATAAATAATATAGATTAATACATTTTTCAAAATCAATAAAGATCAGATGGGGAAACATAGCAAAATTTCATCTAAAATGATAAGTTTTCTCTTCAAGATTTCATAGAAAAAAAGATAAAATATTTATAGTTTCGTGTTAGAAAAGGGTTCCTATCATATCTTCGAATTTCAATTCTAGTAATCTAAAACCGTCAGAATTTAGTCAAGAATATTTTGCTTACTATACGGATCACCCCCAGTTCTGACAATAACTCTGACTGTTGAAAGTAATTGAATATATCAGAAATAAAACTATGAACTTTAAAATTTATTCATAAATTCCATCCAAATGTTATATCTCATTCGAAAATGGGAGAGATATATTAAAAATTGAACAGACAGACTTTGTCAGTGAAATAAAACTTGCTTGGATGTTTTCTTGGTGTCTAAAAGAAAAACAAAATAAAAAATAAAAATAGAAAATAAAAATGTCTTCAATATTTTAAAAAAATATTCTCTGTGTATTTGTTAGAATAACTAATAATAAATTGACCTGTCAATTCCCTTCTGGTGAATGTGATTTCAAGACACCATAAATATAATTGTATAACTGTCAGGTTCATTTATTTATTATTGCACACTAGATAAATAACAAAACTTCTTATGAAACTTTATAGCTTTAAAAACAAGACGCAAAAACGTGAATAGGCTAAATCATGCCAATGACAAGTTTAATAAGTATTTACAACAATTCGTCGGATATCACATTTTTAAAACTGACCGGCGTTATTATGTTCGCAAGATAAGAATAATTGTTTTAATTGAATAATATTGTTTGTCTTAGAATACAGATAAAATACCCAGTAGCAATAATAAAAGGAACCAGGTCCAGAAAAATTACATCCCAGACGATTTCTAATTGCCAAGCTAATTAAAATAGACAAGACTTGGCACTGATTAGAAAAAGTACAGAGGTTGTTCAAGGGTTGATCTTTATTCATGGATTTGTCTGGATTCAGGTAAGTTTGAGAAAAACGTATATTTTAGGTAATTATAAAACACTTTGTATTAATGGAAAGGTAGCCAAAGATAACGTGAATGACACAGACAGATACACTAAATTTTCTCACAAAGAAGCAAAAGATTACTCTGGATCGTTGCTTTGCTTGCTAACCTCGGCATAGTTGGGCCAGTCATTGGTTTAAATAGAAGAAACAGTTTTATTTTCCTCTGTCTACAAATAATAAATTCTAACAAATAATGAAATATCTCATTAAGGACTTTTGTGTAAGATAAGTGCATAAAACTTTTATTCAGTCAATTCTTTTATTAAGCTGCTCCTCTGTACATCGATTTTAATTAACTGCTCCCGACTACCAAAATAAATTGTGCCTATGGGTAGTTGCTGCTATGTAGAAATAAAAAACTTAACGAGGTAAGACAGGAATGCATACCTAACTTTCCAACTTTGTTTCCCGAAAGTCTTCAAGAATCTGTAAAAGGGGAGTGGCAACTTTTCAAACAACTATTTTTATCAACTATTTTTGCAAATTTATATTTATTTTCTTTCTTTTACACTTAAAGCAGTCGGTTTACTGAAATATCTTATATAACCTATTCAAGATTCTAAATAGCGGTTAAAGGAATTTGTTTCGATAAACACACCACTTAAAGGTCTCACCAGGATACAACCTTTTCAGTTTTTTACCCTCCCGCATTCACTGAAGACGGAGGTAACAGTGCGTCTGAAAGTACCAATTGCTCCAATTTTCTTATTTCTCACAAACCAAATGTCCAATATAAAGTCAGTACCAGATTTACACGTTTGCATTTTATCACTTCCTGAATTTTAGCTTAATCATAATACTAAATTTTATTAATTATTTGTATAAGTGTCTGTCTGTCCCAAAAGTATATTTCATTTCAATTTAACCTGATTAAGATGATTTTTTTTATCAGTCCATGTTTATATACTCTTATTAGATTATATACTGTTTATAAGCTAAAAAAGTTTATTATTATTTTCCAGACAATCGAATGAAGGCTATTGAAAGAACAGCAAATTGACAGAACAGCTTTGGTATGTCGAAATTAAACATAATTATCCACGTTATGTTTGGGACTTTTTCTTTTGGTGTTCACATTTGATTATGAAATACATGTCAGATATGTTTTATATATTGGTGCTTATGTATTTTAAAAAAAATTCCTCTCTATATTTCCTATATATAAACACTATTTCATGTTCACCACAAATAACGATTTTCTAAATCCTGAAGAATCGATAATAAAGTGCAATTCTTTCTCCTTTTATAAAACATTAATGGAAGATAAATTTTAAAAGAATAAATTAATAAATTACTAAGATGATTTACACGATCCTCAGGTAAATGCAAGAGCTTTAAAAATTGAAACATCATTTTTCTTATTTCGTAAATATTGATAATTGGGAAAAAACTGTACAGCATGCAATAAAACTTTCACATATATCTGTTTTTAATATTTTATATTAAAGAATAACTGTTGAAAGATTTTATAGATTTATTGAGTTATTTATTTTTTTATTTTCTTTCTTGTGGTCACATTCCCTTCGGCTCATAAAGGCTTATACTTATTTTTCAGGAATAGACAAATCTCAATCCATTATTCCACCGAAAAATTTCCGCGTGTAAATCGATTACTCTATGTATATTGGACCTAACGAATTCTTCCTAATTAATAAATAAGAAACTGACTGTAGAAGCATTGTCAAAAGTAATAACCTTCTATAGGGAGAGTGATGAACATTGCGGTGTGTCAGTGGTAGGATTTGCTCAGAAATTTATTAATCTTAATGCTGGAAATATTTACGCCGATTTTTCTTTGTTGAATAACGTGAGAGAGAGAGAGAGAGAGAGAGAGAGAGAGAGAGAGAGAGAGCATTAGAAATCGGCCAGTGAATTGAATCGCTAATAAGGAGACGGATAGGGCAACCGTCGAGATCATTGACAAATGATGAAAACATTTGCAATAAACGATCCTTGTGTTCCTCAAGACATACCATCACTTCTTTCTGCTATGATTAAATGTCTTATAATTAAATGCTTCGATCAAACGAGTGAATATAAGTCCAGATGTAAATCGACAGTCCAAATAATATCAGTGATAGCACCGCTGATACCTCAATCTTTAAAATCATCTGCTCAACTTCATTGATGCTAATAGATTTTGCAGCAGTTTTATTATCAGAGAGATGCGATGACAAAAATATTCAAGAGTAGGATTCTGATTATTTCGATTTATAATTCACTCAAACATGTATTTGATTTTGCATTTTATTGATTCAGTTATTAGTTTCGGATCGGAAGTTTATCCAGACAGTAAAATTAATCAAAAGTCTTTTACCGTGAATTATTTATGCTCATATAAAGTCAGCACCAAAAAGACGCGCATTTTCTCACTAACTTTTGTTCCTTTCTTTATATTCATAATTTACACTTGTACGATTTTTTTTTTGTACAGAATTAAGATTAATGCAATTCTGATGAAGGTTGGCGGAGTTTGATACGTTTTTTCCTCTTCTTCTTTTGTCTTTATGTGCTGTGTCCCTTAAGGACGTAGATGATCATGGCTCTCCACTTCTTCGTGTCCCTAAATAAGTTTTGTCTTTTTGTTATTTCTACCAAATCCTGTTCTGTCATCCATTTTCTCAAGACCATGTTACGCGCTGTTTTCCTCTGTTCCGCTGTCTTTCAAACTGTTCCGTGATTATCAGGGTTTCCAAGCCATTCTTCCTCATTACATGCTCCAGAAATTTCAACTGTTTCTTCCTGATGTTAAGAATAAATTTCCTTTTGGTTTCCATTCTCTCCAAAACCTCGTTGTTGTTCACATGTTTAGCCCAAGTTATCCTCAGCATCTTTCCGTAGAACGACATTTCTGTTGCTTCAAGTCTCTTTTTATCTTTGAGGAGATTGTCCAGCATTCGCTACCATACAGGATGACAGATATCACATAACAATTTGGTACTCTTTTCTTTGTTTCCAACGAAATTTTTCTGTCTCTTAATACTTTGCTTAGCTTTTGGAAGGCATCTTTGGCCATCACAATACGTCTTCGGAACTCATTGCCTATCACGTAACAGATCAGAAATTTTTCTGTCTCTTAATACTTTGCTTAGCTTTTGGATCTTAGTATCTTCGGATCTCAGTGTCGCACTTTCCGTCCTCCGTTAGAACACTTCCCAGATATTTAAATTTCTGTACTGGCTTGATTTTAGTATCCCCGACCTGTTATTTGCATTTTGGGCGCATCATTTTGCTGATAACCATGCATTTTGCCTTCTTGTAGGTTTTATAGATCACACTTATTGATCACTTACATTATCAATAATGTATTTTTTATAATTATGAGCAAAAACAATTATTCAGTTAATTTTGCCTTTTTTAGATTTCCTAAATCCTAAACAAAAAACTTTCCTGATGTAAACAATCATGTTATGTTATTTCTAATCATGGATCGCACTAATTGGCAGATTTTCAGTAAAAAAAAAAAACAATCACAAGATTTTCATTTGCAAGGGAAAAAAGCTAATTTTGGGGCGTCTTTTTCGTTTTATCCCAAAATACACTGGGTGATGATTGCAAAATCGGCATACACATTTCCCCAATCCTCATGCACTGGGCTTTCATAAAACCATAACAGTTCCTTGTAATAAGAGTTGCAAATGATGTGCGATGTTGCTAGAATATTGGATTCATTCTAACCTCTGGGCTATTACAGCTTTTCTTTATATATAATAAAGAAATACAGTAGTATGTCTGCACTATTATAGTTTTCATTTATTTGTAAAGATCTCAGTGTTGCTTTCGTTTCACGGGTGCTATTTGATAGGAGTGGTACTAAATTCTCTAAAATCTATTTAACTCGTTATCTTATTACACCTGTCTCAATCCTGGAACTGCTTAAGGCCACATATTATAATAAGTATATTGGGTCGAAATACGGTATTCGTTGGCTGTTAAATGCGAACCCCAGGCTTTTATTAAATATTCGTTAGAGTTTTTAACTGCTGAAATTGGCAAATAGACAAAATGATAGATAAAACCCATCATGTATTCTATTATAAACGCATGTCATTTATGAAAAATACATTCGATCTTTTAATTAACCGACCTCTTTCAAAATTTAACATAAAAAATCAAGCATATAAACTTTTTTTAAATTCTGCACTAAATCCACTGTCTGGTCTGTCTGTCTGTCTGCCTGTCTCTCTCTCTCTTCTCTCTCTCTCTCTCTCTCTCTCTCTCTCTCTCTCTCTCTCTCTCTCAGAGGCGATAGTGTAAGAATGTTTTATCACCCAAGGGAAAAGATGGTGAATTTACTTTCAACGTTAACACTTACTATTTGTTAATGTTAGTGTAAAACTTCAATTCCCCTTTTATTATTACGCTGGGAAAATATTTTGTCTCTTGAAAAGAATTTCACTGAATAATTCCCTCTACCCAAATATGTTGCCAATTTTTGGGTAGTTACCAGAAACGTTAAATTTACATCCACTAACCATTTAATTAAGTACACGTGAACAAATTCTCTTTTACGAAAATTTCTAATCAGCTATTAACGCAATTTAATGGATATAGGCATTTATATATAATAATAGCGGCCAGATGAAGTTCATTCGATGCATTATTATGAGAAAGAAAGACAATTTAAGAGACTTTAAACGCATAAGGGTCCGTGTATTTCTACTGATTTCTAAAATCTTCGCGCTTATCCATCTCTGCTGTTTACAGAGAATGATCGGAAAGAGAAAAAATTCAGGAAGTGGAAATTCTTTAGGTGAAAACTCATCTTTGATGAAAGTGATCGGAAAAGAATGAGCAGATTGTTTGCTTTAGAACGGTGGTATAGAGAAGGAGCTCTCTGAACGCGCAATTTTCGAACCTTGAAGCAGATGAGCTACAGCAGCGGAAAAACATGCTAGGTGCCACTCTTGCTAGCCAAAATTTATTACTAGAAAGTATTGCCTGGTCTGATGAGTCGATTTCTCCTCCGACATTCGATTGGTAGGACCAAGATTTGTCGCAAACAACTGACTTGCTTGTTGCAGTGTAATGGTATGTGCAATATTTTCTTGGCATTGTTGACCCTGGGTATCAATAAAAGATCGTTTTAATACCGCAGCCTACCTACGTTTTGGGACTGACCAGGTGCTTCAGTTTATGACTATGATGTACACTTACAGTAATGTCACAAATCAAATATGTTACAGCAGTCATAAATCAAATATGGTTCATGGAACACACGAATGAATTTTCTGTTTTAAATTAGGCTCCACAAACATCGGATCTTGATCCGTTGTAGAAAGGAGTCTTTAATCATGAATATGCAGCTAACCAATCAGGAATTTAGGGAGGTCATAATAACAGAATAGACACCAATTTCGAATGAATGCTTCCAGAACATGGTCGAATCCATGCCAAGAAGAATTGGGGAGATTCTAAAGTCAAAAAGAGGTCCAACCACATATTAGAAGAGTATGCTTAATAAAGCGACCAGTTAGTGTATATTGTTTTCTTTTTGCGTTAATATTTTATTTCCGTTAATTACTGTATTCACAAAAACTATTTATCATGTGAATAACGACAATAAGAATTTTTATTTGACAGCCCAAATTAGAAAATAGTCATTTCTTATTGATATATTTCATCAAGAAGTGGAATAAATTAGGCAGAAATTCAATCAACAATGAAGTTATACAATTATGATTTAATTGTACTAATAATTCAATCAGCAGGTATCTTTTACTTACCTAAACGTAATAATGTATGCAGGAACAATAAGTAGGCCTTTTGGAGGCCTTTTCTTTATTTCTCGACAAGGAAATTTAAACAGCGAAATTCATTGAAACTTGTTTTCTACAAAAAATAAGATTTGAAACATACTAAGACATTTGAGGCTTGTAAATAACCTTCAGTCTCGAAGAACTGACGGTGAAATCCTCATATTACTGACTAATGAATTGTTTTACTGCCATTATAACCAGCTGCCATTCAAATCTTGCCATTTTTACCAAGGTCCGAAAGTACTTCAGCTTGATAAATGAATTACTGTCCTTTAAAAGAATTCAATCTTTTATATGCTTATATATATTTATGTTTTCTGAAATAGGATTACATGTTCACCAATCACCCGGTTTACACTCCTTCTCCGTCTTTTGAACCACAATATAGGTTTAGCTATTGTTTTTTTTTGTTTAAGATTGGGTTTCCGGTTTTTTATAAAGTCTTATTATTTTCTTTCACTCTCAGTAATCCCTTGAATCTTAGTGACATTATCGCCATGTTTTAGGTGAATTGATTTAAAAAAAAGTATTCGTATGTTTCCAGTATAAATATCCTGTTGAAACCATATTTGTCTTTTAAGACAAATATGGTTTCTGATATTGCAATTGCACCCTAACAGTCAAGGTTATAGGAAATTGGGGGAAAAAAAGTTAAGTAAATTTGGTTGGCTATCGCAGATAGTAGTTTATTTATCAAATGCAGTTTATATTAATGTGTTTGTCTTTTCAGTAACAATATAATCCCAATTAGCATAGAGTCAAATAACATCAATTCCCTTGATCCGGTCAATAGTTTGTGGTCTATACTATCTGGACACAAACAGTATTCTTTGAAAGTTCTATGTCGAAATCTTCCAAATTTGATATCTATCCAGCTGTTGGGTAAATAACGATTCAATTGTCAATCGAATTTAAACAGTATCTAGATAATTAGTGCTTTTCTTGTCTAGGCTTAATAAATAGAGATATAGAAATGATATTTGCAAGACCAATAGAGATCCCAATCTTTTTAGTTGTGAGTGCGCAGAAATCCAGCGGCATCAAAATATTGTTGTTGGAGATAAATCTATTTTTGTGATTAACTGAATGGTTATCACTTAGCACAGCATTGTTGACACAGCCTCATAATATGTTTCAATAATTCCTATTCAAATTGAGATGTTTTTCTTTTACCTTCTATTTATTATTGATGGACACTGTCATTATCTCTCTTTCTCACTCCCCCTCTCTCTCTCTCTATATATATATATATATATATATATATATGTGTGTGTGTGTGTCTGTGTGTCTGTGTGTGTGTAATATATTATATGAGATATAAAACAAAAACACATTAAAAAATCGCTACACAATAGCTTTCAAGTTTCAGCACTACAGTTGTGCTTCCTCAGGCGATGGTAAATAACTGGTGAGCATTTTTTCTTAAATTTCAAAAGCAGACAACAACAAATCAAAATTAAAATGAGGCTCGTGGGTTTACCCTGATTAAGTGTCAGACCTAATCTAAATTAAAAAAAAAAAAATTAACCTAAAAAAGGATGGAATTTTGATCATGGTAAAATGTGGTTTGAAATATAATCCTAGACAATATCATGAGTGGCAGACAAGAAATTAATACAAATTATAAGTGAGTGGCAACGATGTAGCATAATTATGGAACAAATGTAAATTGTTCAATTTTATAAGAAACTAAGGGGAAGGATAGGAAGATATTCAAATGTATAGCTAGAAACCAGTAAATTCAATTTAAGTATTTAAAATAAAAAATAAAAAAATGTGTAATATTCATACAAGAAGTTGATAATGGCGACTAAACAGTAATACATAGTTATATTAAATTCAAATAAACAAAGTAAAATAATCATTCATAGAAGGTGCACCGCAATTCACTTACTAATTATGGCCATATGAAATAGTACTACTAAATTTAAAGTTTAACCATATTGTGAGGTGAAAAATAAGCTATCCCTATAATTTACAGTTAATTCACTTCTTTGGTTTAATAGAAAATTTATATCAGAAAATCTAATAATTTATAATTTCTCGTGTAAGTATAAGAAACAAGGTTCATTTGAGGATTTAGAAGTTCTAGCTTCTTTTTAAACTTTCCATTTAACCGTAACCGCTTTTAAATTCCAAAAATATTTGTAAAAAGATGTTCTATTTTTATAAGCGCTATTGATGAAAGATAGGATATATTGGTACCACCTATTTTTAAAATAATTCTTAGTACTCACTATATAAAAATGTTCAACATATATATATATATATATATATATGTGTGTGTGTGTCTGTATAGCGACTCCAGTATTCAGGTTAATGGGACTCAACTAGAATAAACCAAGAGTCAATTCAAACCAACAAACAATGTCCCAATTGTTTCAAACCAACAATATCACAGCGAAACGGGACGTTCGTTCATTCCTCACTCGTGACTCCGGTTAAAAAATTCGATCTGAACTTTTAAGAATAAAAATATCCGTAGTGGATTAAACTCACTATTTTTCAAGGAATATAGCTTTGGTTCAACTTCAAATATTTAAATGTTGACTGAAATAAAGCTTCTGCTCATTAACCCAAACAATGTTCTATGAACAAAAGTTGCTCGGAAAAATTCAGTTGAACCCATTAAAGCTAATAAGCTTTCATTTATCGTCCTAATAAGCTGAGTTGTGCGAAGAAATTTTCGCCTCCCACCAAAATCATAAAAAATTGTAATAGTTTTAATTTACTTTTTTTTTTTTTTTTTTTAATATAACTCTGTTACAACTTCGTAAATTATAATCTGAACAAATATAATTTGCGTTTCATAATAATGTTATATGAAGAAAGTTTAATGAGGCCAACACGGGTTTATTGCATTTATCTCGCACTATTGTAATGAGAAAAAATACCCCAAAAAACTGAAAAGTAAACACCATTTATTAAACAATTGGAAATAACTGTTTCCCATTTATATTCTTGTAGTTATCTAATCAGTGTTTGCATTTGTGTGAATAAGAATTGTGTAATACTTTTCGCCTTATTCTCTGCAATGTAAAGAAAACCAATATAAAACAAACGAGAATAACAAAACATTTCTTGCGCAGCATTTAATAACATCATTAAAATATTATTTCTTTCTTTTTTAAAGTTATTTTACTGTAAATTATGTGAATTAAAACATTACTTATATCTTATTAATAGATTTCTTTGCAACAAATTATCTAGTACTTGTAATTATTTTGTCGAGATAACATAGACAAAATATTACACAAACAAAAACTCTTTATTAATTCGAATTTAAATGAAAATAATTAATAATCTAAAATATGTATTTTATTTAAAATATTACTGATTTCATTACAAAATAAATTAAAAGATTTTATTTAAAAAAAAAATTCCAGTGACATTTTTTTGACTCAGAAAATCATGCAGACCTTTGATGAAACCCAGAAACTAAAGCTGCGACTTGCCTACCTTTATATTCTTAGGTACCACAAGATCGTTAGTCTTTTCGTTGACTTTTATTTCCTTTTTAGTCCTGGAAATCCGATTATTAAAATTTAAATGAATATATTATCCAGAATTGTCTAATTTAAGGACATATTTGTTTGAATCATTTTAACCCCGAGCAAAGCATTAAAGCAACTAAGATGCAAGGGCTTACTGAGTGCGAAAGAATCTGAGGAAAGAAAAAAAACATTAATAATGAGTGAGAAACCATAAAAGAAGAGGAGTGAAGAAGAAGGAAGATAACGATTGACATTACATTAAAATTTTTGAAGATTGTAATTGACAGCAAAGCAAGAATCCGGATGACAGTTCCACAAGCAAGAAGTGCGAGAGAAGAAACTATTAGCACAAATCTTACGGTTACATCGAGCAATTTCATCTGTAAAATGATGAGACCTAGCTGCCAATTTAGTACTGGGTTTGAATTGGCAAAGACGATGTACCAAATAAGAAACTTCATTAAAAGAATTACCATGAAAATATTTATAGAGAAGGTACAGGGAAGCTACTAATGAAGCAGTAGGAAAGGGATTGAAGCCGAGATGACATATCACCACGATAACATTAGAAATTATTCTTTTTATTTTATCAAGAATCACTAAATACATAACAGAAGCACCGGACGACAATATTCAGTGTGTGGACGAATGATAAATGGTAAAAACAAATTGTCTAGCACGACATAATTTTCCGAGCAGCAAGCCTATCAATTTATTCAATATAATATTTCCACTTCATGTCAGGTGAAAACCTTAGTCCTAGAAGGCAGAAGTAGACTTCTGGGAGTAAAAAAGTTTCTCTAAAACGATTAAAAAAGAGCATTTACGTTTTTGACGCGTTAAAATTAACAAACTATTTCTTGCTCCAGTTAACAACAGATTGTACGTCATTTTGTAGGTGACCTGCCAATTTGACTTTATCAGACCAATCAGACTCACCATTGTCTTAATGCCAAGTAGCTTAATCATTCTAATGATATTGATGTTCCCGGTATTCAGACTTTCAATTTCTCTGTTGCAATCAAATACTGGAATTCCCTACTTATTTCCCTAATAATTTTCATAAACATTTCTCTTTATTTGCTTTGTTCCTTGCATCTTCTCCTGGCTTTTTTCAAGCATAGTAACTCTGTCCACTTCGCGATACAGATCACACTATAGTATCTGTTGATATTTCTTCCTACCCGTCTATTAGATATGAACCTCCTATTAACGAAACTTCTTTCTGTTACCAGAGTACTGATTGGTATTCATTTTGTGACTGTCTTCATGACGCCCCTTCGAGTGAAATTTTTACCTCCCCATTGAGAATTATGTCACTGGGGATTCTTCTTGAGTAAAAGCCACCATCAATTGTAAACGTGTCCTCAAAGAGGTTAAATATTTTTAAGAGTGACAGAATGAGGCATCGTATAGCCTTTAAGAAGTTTGATTCTCGTGACTACTAGCAAATGCAACGGTGTTCAATAATAGGAAGTCTTTTATTCATCCTCTCTTCATTAAATTTGAATTTCATTAAAATTCTATCGTAAATTCTTTTCGATTTCTACTCTTGAATCACTTGGAGTATCTTTGCCTGATCTTCCACTGAGAACTGAGTCTCTACTGTGTTATATGTATATAACTTCTTCCATTATTTCTGCTATCATCTCTAAACTGGATCCCCACAAAGCATATGGACTTGATGGTATTCCTGCAATTGTCTTTCAGAAACATACTCATGAACTGGCTTCTATTCTTTCTAAAATCATTAATAAATACCTTGTTACTTCTTGCTTTCCTGCTTGTTGGAAATTCTCTTTTGCAGTTCATGTTTTTAAGAACTCCGGCGAACTGTATTATACTTCTATCGACCTCTTTTTCTTCTACCTCTTTTTTGGCAAATTCCTAGAGGCTCTAATCAACTCTGAATTGGTTAAGCTTCTCAATTCACAGGGTCTTTGTTTAGACAAATAATATGACTTTCATTTCTCTAGATCAACTGCTGATGTGTTAATGGTTATTGCGGAAAGAGTTTGGTAAACTTTAGATAAGAATAGTGGAGCTCGGTCTGTTGCTTTGCTTATGTCGCTGGTCTTCTTCATGAGTTGAAAGGTTATGGTATTTTCTGAGGATTTTTGGATTTGATTCAATCTATCTTATTAAATCGCGAAATAAAAGTTGTCTGGGACGGCTAATCTATTCCTGGTCTTACAGTGTTCTTAATTTTCATCAATGAATATCCTGATGTCATCTGTTCTCGATTCGATATCTATGCTGATGACACAACTATTTTACTTTTATTACTTAGTCGTTGTATAAAGAATTCTCCAGGAAAGCAAATTCATTGTTTAAATTGCAAAAATAATTTAAATAAATAAATGGTTCGAGTAATTTTAATGTTTTTCTTAAAGATAAATTTCTATATATAAAGTCAAGAGGTGATTTTGTGAATGCAGTTTGAGTTTTAGGAAATAGGGGTATAAAAACAATTCCCATTGTCAGTCCTAAGGATATTGTCCACAAAAATACTACTGAGGCTAAGTTTTAATTAAGTCTATACGCAATGATCTACAATTTCTGATGCTTATTGACTGTTCTTCTATTTTTTTCGACAAATGAAAGTTTGGTTAGTATCTTTAACAACGTAGTATGAAACGAGCAAATCGTAAGCAGAATAATGAATACAATCCTCATTTGAGGGAATCCATAAAATAAGACTTAGATGAAAGAAATGAAACTATTTGATATGCTACTAACTCATTTCACCCGTTTTTTGTTTTTTTTTGGCAAATATATTCAAAATCAATTTGAAACTCTAATGAAATATTTTTCCCGCGTCAGATTGTAAGGAAAGAATCTCGACTATCATTTTCCTGTTATTCCAAATAAGAAGCGAGCGATCGGAATTTTCAAAGTCTTTACTTCTCTGGAATTATTTAATATGGAATTGCAAGTGGACGTCGAAAAACAAGCGGCAGAAGCTTTATATTTGTCATGCTAAGATGCTAATCGATACATCAAAATGGTCGACTGATTGTCAAGCTTATTGCAATTATAAAGACATATCCGAAAAAGATCTTCCCTTAAATATGCACATATTTATTATTCATTACATTCACTTAAATCAAAAATTCTCATTACAAGCCAATAACATTTAATCAACTGAAGCTCAAATTTAATTCCAGGCAATCATTCCTTTTTCCAGACGTCAAATAATCACACATATTGCAATCTTGGGTCAGAATGCCCCGATTTCCATTATTAACTATATTCTATTTAAATTTTATTCAAATATTTCTTGTCTTCATTTTTGTGTCCACTGTAATGATTTACACACACACACACACACACACACACACACATATATATATATATTTATATATATTTACTTACAAACAGTTAATATGATTTTTAAGCCATAATGTGTTAAAGTTAAAGCAAATTAATAACAAAATTACCTTTTTTTAATGATATTCAAATATTTACTGGTAGAATCAAATGCACCCAGGTAGATATAATTTTATTTGTAAGGCCGTAAAGGCAAACGCATCCTCTCCGTGTTACTTTAGAGGGGAGCAATGTTAGAAGCAATCTTCTTAATTTGATGATTATTGAAACTTTCAAAATATATAACAAAAGATATTCTCCAAATCGAATTTAATAAAAATTACTGTGAGTGATGAAAATGAAATTCTCTCTCTGTCTCTGTCTGTCTGTCTGTCTGTCTGTCTGTCTCTCTCTCTCTCTCTCTCTCTCTCTATATATATATATATATATATATATATATATATATATATATGTACAAATGAGTTTGACTACAAAACCATAAAGATTTGTCTGATTTTTATTATAATTATTTATACTAGTTTTCGGGTAAAGTTTTGAGTATTGTGCTCGAAGTTGTAAATAAACTTTGCAGTCATTATCAAGAACCGATGTGGTGTCTGAGTGGTAGTTAGAATTCCTTTGTCTGTTCCTGGTATTCTTTAGGAAGCTGCACGTGAGAAATGGTCTAGCATGATGTCATATGTAACGGTTATTGGGAACTAAGCGGAACAAAATGAATGCGATTTATTTATATATTAATTTAATTTTAATGTTTATTTTATGTTTGATTTTTTATTAGTATAATACTGATTATATATATATATATATATATATATATATATATATATATATATATATATATATATATATATACGTATATGATGACGGCAGAGTTGAAAACGTTCATGAAAGTATAATGTTTTCGAAAACACACCCCGACTATGCATTTCGCTGATTAGGCTTCATCAGGTCGGAGACCTCAAAATGATGAGCTGATGAAGCCTAATCGGCGAAATGCAGAGTCGGATGTTTTTCGAAAAATTGTACTTTCATGAAAGTTTTTGCATTTCACAATTTATCTATATATGCATCTATAAAAAAGAATGTATAAACATAAAAAATGTCTTAAAATAATTGTCGGACTTCGTCCATTTCATAATGTGTGACGTCATTTGTTTATATCTGGATATGCATCGAGCAGATATGAATGTACGAGAGCAAATCATGGAGAATTGTAATTTAAAAACAGTAAAATCGACCTTACTAACCGAAACGCTCCTCTGTGACTAAGTCGGTAAGGTACGTCAGACTATATGACGGTTCCATGTAGGATACAGGTTCGATTCCTGTCGGAGGATGCATATTTTCTATGAACATTTCTCGGACATTCAGGCCAGTAAATGTTGTTAATACTGTTTATTATAAACAGAGCATTTACTTAAATTTTTTTACCTATAAAAAGAATGTATAAACATAAAAATGTCTTTATATATATAAAACATCTGTAGTAATAAGAAATATAACATCTGTAGGAATAAGTATAGTAATAAAATTAGTGTCTGATCTAAAAATATCTATTGTTTTAAAATTACTTTGTTTATATATATATATATATATATATATATATATATATATATATATATATATATATATATATATATATAAACAAAGTCATGAACAATATTATTTCTATCGTAATAAACTGTATTATATATCATCTTATTTAAATCTAAACTTCTATAAAATATTGACTAGCCAAAATGATCTCAAATACAACATTGTAAATACTTGTAAACTTTAAAGTCTACAAAACTAGAAAATAATATAAACAATGTCGATAAAAAATGAAATCAAAAGTCACAAAAAGCTAAATGATACAAGTTAAGGAGAAAATAGGATACATGGGAGGTCAAAATTTAAATTTTAAACTGAAATATTCTATATTTAACGTTTCGACATAAACAGTTAACGGTTTTTGTTGTATTTATCACTCCCATCCTTCGTCCTTCTTTTATATACAAAACTGATTCCGAAACGCGCCACTAAGCAGTTTCATATTTCTACTTTTTATTTAAATTGCCACTATTAATCTAATACACTCCACGCATGCGCGCACACGCACACACATACACATCCATATATATAATAATGGACTCTCCCGTCGGTTTAGACGCATGAGGATCTGACAGCTTATTGATTCAGTTATGAAATTTTGATTTCCATATATATATATATATATATATATATATATATATATATATATATATATATATAAGATTTAAGAAAAATCAGATATTTTTATATATTAGTACTTAATATTGAAACTTAAAATAATATTAAAAATAGACTGGCAATTTTCCTAAGAAATATCGATGTCGAGATAAAATTGATATTTAAAAGTTAAGTAATCTTTTAATATAATATAATATAATATAATATATATATATATATATATATATATATATATATATATATATATATATATATAGAGAGAGAGAGAGAGAGAGAGATAGATAGATAGATAGATAGATAGATGGATGGATTTATGTATGTAGGTAAAAGGTTTGTCCTGAAAGTATCAAATCATTTCGAATATCTCAAGAATTGATATATAACTTAATGTAAGGTGACAGCTGATCAGGCCGTACCTTACTGTGCATACGTGAACAGTCTCTTGTCGGCAATAAGACGACATTGAATCAGCTTGTGTACTGCGTGACCGTCGTATTCCCAATGACGTTTCGTCTAGGGTTTGTTTTGTTTTTTTTCTTGTTAATACATCTCATCACCATCCGGATATGTCAGCCTCCTTACAGGCTAGATTTTCTTCCCTGCGTATTCTTAGGTTTTCTAAAGATAAAATCGCCGTTGAGAGGGGGAGATTAACGATGACATTAGAGATTAAAGAATTTGATTAGGCAGCCAATGGCAATCCCCGAAGAAAACTTTTCAGATTCTTCTGAAAACTGATAGGGGCTTGTAATATGTGTGCGAAAACCCAAGGAAATTATTTTGATGGGAGTATGCCATTAGTAGGATATCTTCTCGTTAACATACCAATAGTTTGCAAATTTGTTAATTTTTATTCGTATTCATCAAATTGTAGATATGCTTATTTGCGTTGTTTCTATTCTATTTAGATTCTAGAACGTGATCCACCGATAGCCTCTTCACCTTCAATCTTATTTCACAGAGTTGAGTTCGAATTCCAGTAAGATCCATTATATTTACTTACGAGTAAATACTTTATTATACAATATGAATCTATCTCAAACCCCCCCCCCAGCTGTGCGGGAAATAGTAAAACTTGATCTGGTAAAAAAAAGTTGTTATTCTAAAAAACTTGTTAATTCAATATTCACTCGCAAAAAAAGAATTATTCTTACAATCCAAAATATGTTTCGGCTTTAAATAACCTACAATAGGTTGATAAACCGTAAAAAATGCAAATAAATCTACTTTTCTTTTCTGTAACAACGATGACCACAAAATCACAACCACAATCGGTTGTGATTTTGTGGTCAATTTTAAAAAGCTTTAAACTTTCCTTTCGTCTTCAACCAGTTAACATGGAAGTTTTTTCAAAATGTATATTAAACAGGACAAACGACTTTACTGCTATTTACGAGCACGAAGTAAAGGTTGCGTATTTGTTATATTTCCACAAATGCTGTATACAGCAGAAAAACGCAAAATAATTCTCTACATTTTTATAAGAATCTCATCCATGTGTGTTTCGTTAATAGAAAAGAATTTGAAAATTAACACAAGCTTTAAACATCTTTTTCTGTATAAATTTTGTTAGCAGATTTTTTAGAATTTAACGACTAAAATGTCTTTTAAACGATTTAAAAAATACTAAAATTAGATTATGCATATAGATTTAAAAACTTGTATATCAAATTGCGCATAATAGTTATATTATTTAAAGCTACTTTATCAAGAATAATTTAGGAAAAATTGTCAAAACAGTCATAATTATAGATTATGCTGTAACGAAATAGGTACATCAAAAGGAAGTAAAACATCAAACATTTTCTTCAAGAAAGAGTAATTTCACTGCGCAAAGACAGACGGGGAAGAGGTCTTGTAAAAACACTGAGAGAAAAGTAAATGACATTTGGCTGACTAACAATGTTGGCTGATATGTGATGAAATAAATACAATCAAACATTTCCCTAAATTCTAGGGTTAATACGAATAAACAGAAATTTTGACAAAATAAACGCCGTTGTAAAACTTGAGATTTAATCTCGGTGTCGTATTATGTGAATATGTCTCAAATATTTACGGAGTGAGAAAAGATAAGGAAGAAATCAGGCCAAGATGCATTGAATGGGAACAACAAGATCAGACTGACAGAAATTAAAAGAAATCAATTCAGCAAATAAAGTATTAGGCGAAGATACGTGAAGAAAAATTGCATAAAATAATTAAAACATTTATATTTCTCTAACTTGTGTGATTTACTTATTTTATAGGCAGATTTCTTTGATTTAATTGAATGAGAGAATTTTAAAATTTCATTAACTTTGTAATTGTACAACTTAGATGATTACAAACATTTAAAAAATGTCTCTATTCTTCAGTTTGGTGGATAACATTAAATACCTGTCTATAAAATAAAATAAAAAGATGTCTCGGCCTTTGGACACAAATTCTAATGTTCCATGATTCGGTTATATTTTAGGAAACGGATCGGACCGAGAACTTTTCAGCATCTCCTCATATACAATGAGCATCAGATATTTCAAAATACATATATAACAAATATTAAATGGGAGATGATAAAACGTAATATTTAGCGGCATGCGCCAAATCTTAATATTCTCACATTTCTTTTAATTCTAGCAAAATTCTTAGAGGGATACAAATATATCTTAATGCCTACGTGATTATTTTACATATTGATGAACATTGCAAATCTGGGCCGCATTGGAAATAGAAGACACTTAAATTCAAAGGACAAGTGTGTTAGAATTTTGAGGATTCTGTGAATTAACCCATCCATTTTTTGCCAACTCCTCTTCAGATATTTGCTTCAATGACACCTGTGTGGAGTTGTTTGATAGCTCGGAGAATTCTGTTGGATATTTTTGGAGAGTCGAGATTTCTGATAAATATGATGATCGTCCCAAACTTTAGGTAGAGATTGTGGGGAAGAACATCACGCCACAAAAGTGACATTTGAACCTCAATTGGGTTATGAATAACGTCAAAAATGCACAGAATTGTCAATATACTTGCCTAGCTGAATGTCCCTACGAATTTATCACGAGTGCTTTTATTTTATTTTTTGGCGGCTTTATTATTTAGAACAAGAATATCTTGCTGAAAGAGCCATTGTTATTTTTCATTATTATTATTATTATTATTATTATTATTATTATTTGTTTATGTTATGTTTTATATCCTGTAGAGCCGGGTCCAAATTATGGTCCTTAGGTCCTATAGGAGAATTGCAACTTAATTGATAACACTTTTCTTAGTATATGGGATGTTAATAGTAGGGCAATATCCTGGGCAACTTGTATGTTGATGTTACCTGGGACACTGTTAGTAAAATTGTCCATTCCTTTTCTCACGAGGCCAAGAGTTGCGATTACTATGGGTACAGTCTGAGTCTTCATTTCACACATCCTGTTAATTTTGATCGTCGGGTTCTTGTATTTGGACGATTTCTCGATAATTTTTATGGAGGTGTTCCTCTTAGATGGCAATACTATGTCAATAGTAAACACTTCCTGAATTTCTTGTCTTTTATGATAATATCTAGTCTGTTGGCTTTTATTTCCCTGTCATTTTGAATTGGCATGTCCCAGAGGATAGTTACATTGTTATTTCGGGTAACTGTGTCTGGTTGGCGCTCATACTATCTCTCAGTGATTTTGTGCTTCTTGCGTGTCTTCTAGTGCACATATGTCGCTACATTGTTATGTCTATGGGTATATTCATTTTTTGCTAGTTCTGGACACCCTGAGATAATATGGTCGATAGTTTCATCATATTTTCCGCAGATCCTGCTTTCGGGTTAGTTCAATCCTTGATTATGTGATTGTGATAGGATCTGGTTTCGAGGCTTTGGTCTTGAGCTGCAATAATTAGGCCTTTTGTCTCAGCTTTCAACCCGGTGCTCCTCAGCCATTGATGTATTTTCTATTGGTCCACTTGTGTTTTTTTCGTTCTTTTGTTCTCCCAGTTTTTTGTTACTTTATTTGGCTAAGTTGTTTTACTTTCTGTTTTACTCGTTTGGCGTAAATGGTATTCACTTCGTTTTTTGTTGGTAGGATTTCAGGTAAACTGTTTCTTGAAGTAAGCAGCTTCTTTGTTGATGGAGTGGATTTAGTGTTTTACTATTTATAGGAAAGGGTCATTGGTTTTTGTGAGGTAGTCTCCAAATCCAATTGTTGTAGTTTTTAGAGTTAGTTCAAGTTAGATTAGATCCCGGCCTCCTAAAGCTCTTGGTGCATACGGCCTATCAACGTCTGATTTCGGGTGGTGCATCTACATTTGGGTAAGCATTTTTCTGGTCATGGCGTCCAATCTTTTAATGTCATTCAACTTCCATTTAATAATGTTGAAGTTGTATGTTACTACGGGTATAGCTTAAGCGTTGATAGTTTTCATTTTATTGGCCCCATTTAATTCGCTTTCTAGTATCAAACGCACTTTCCTATAATAATTTCGGATCTTTTTATTTATAATTGAATGTTGTAGTTTTAACTAGCTTGTATTCCGAGTCCTTCATTAATTCCTAAGAATTTGTATGTACCATCTTGGTCTAGTTCCTTATCTTGTTGTTGATATCAAGATCTAAATCTGTAGTTCTCGTCATTTTACCGTCTTTGAAGGTGGTCTTGGCATATTTGTTAATTCCGAAAATGATTTTAATGTCTTCGCTGAAGGTCTTGACAATGGTGAGTTGGATTTTCTGCTAGTTATCGTCCTTGACAAACGTTCATCAATATAGGATAAGTGATTCAGTTTCTGTGACTTGTATCTGTAGCTACTGTTGTTATTGGCGCTAATGCAAGGCAGAAGAGTAATGGATCTCCTTGGAAGATCCCACTTTTGATGTTAATTGGTCTCGATGTTAATGACACGTTTGTATGGTTTAGGTTTAGTGTAGTCTTCCAGTTTTTCATGCTCTCCGTTATGAATTTGACCCTTGTAGGGCATACACTGTATATTTTTAGACTCTTCTTTATACATGAGAGTGGCACAATGTCGAACGCCATTCTGTAGTCGATCCATGTTATCGGTAATTTTCTTTTCCTTGTTTTCACCTCTTCCAATATTGTTTTAAGTTTTAACTAGCTGTTCCTTCACTTGTAACTTACACCCTTTCTTCTTCTTCTTCTTCTTCTTCTTCTTCTTCTTCTTCTTCTTATTATTATTATTGTTGTTGTTATTGTTTGCATTTAATATCGTTGAAAAATTAAGTTTAATTCAGAAAAAATTACTAAATTACCGCCAAGAATGTAAAATTAGAGATTTAATTCTGACTCCGTTGCCCTCTGATGGATAGTGCAGTAAAAAAAAAACCCCAAAAAACAACTTTTTAATTCATACCAAATTTAAGAACTGTTCATTTGGCTAGAAATGTTTTCATTTTTGCTAGAAATGCCGTATGATAAGCGGCAGGAACCTTAAATGAACTCTGAAGCCAACCTCGGTCAATTTCTCATAGCCTATGCTGCAACTGGATGTCTTGTGAGTTTTTTTGCTGAGCATTAAATCACTGACCATTGTTGGTTGAACGTAATCACATAAACAGACGCCTCCTAATATTACTATAAATTGCTTCCTGTTCAGAGTAACTTGTATCCATATAAACCAAAACGAATCCTAACAAAAAGAATGAACCTGAGGAGTCATTCTCCTTCAGTTTATCGATCTGTTTTCCTTACTTTAGTCACGCGGATCTATAAATATATCCGTCGTTTCCTTGTAACACAGCCAGTAAAACATTCCATATACTTATAAGAAGTGACTAATAAAAATGTAGTTTTACCTTAAAAGACCAATGTCAAATTAAATCGATAGGCGCTGACTTTTCAATATGATTTCCTAAAAAATAAGGTAAAATATGATTCTTGTTATTTTCTTAAATGTTAAAGATATCTTCGTCCGTAAGTGCCATTTGCATTCACAGTTGTAGACGATTATGGCTCTCTACAGCCTCCTTTTATTAATATCTGTAAATTATGCTTTGCCATGGCTGCTTTTGAGGAAGACAGTAGAGTGGTTTCTTGTTATCATTTCCCCGACATTGCATTCAGTATTCTCCTTTTCATAGCCTTGTTATCCTATGAATATTTATGAGTCCAGTTGATTTTACTATTTAACTCATAGCTGGGGAGAGAAGTGTTAGATTTCCGCCTTTACAAAGGGAATTCGTACGAATTTAGACAAATTATTTCGGCGGGAATTTGAACTTGTCTCACCGATTCCATTTCCCTCGATAACTGCAAACATTTAAAAAATGTCTCTTTTCTTCAGGTTGGCGGATAAAATTATAATCTCTCTATAGAAGATAAAAACGCATTTCTCGGCCTTTCAACACAAATTCTAATGTTCCATGATTCGGTTATATTTTAGGAAACGGATCGGAGCGAGAACTTTTCAGCACCCCCTCATATACAATGAGCATCAGATATTTCAAAATACACATATAAGGAACATTAAATGGGAGATGACCTCACGTAATATTTCGCGGGATGAAACACATTTTAATATTCTCACTTCTCTTTCAGACATATTAAGTGCATGAACAATATGGTAAAAGAAATTGAAAAACATGTAGTGTTTGTGGAAATACCCACAAACCAAATCGACTCGGGGATTGTAAGATTTCTTGAAAGTTGCTATGTGAATATGGGTAACGATAAGTGATTCTGCGCTGATTTCACAGAAGTAATCACAATGATCGCAACAAACCACATGATCTGTGAGGTCCTTGGAGGTCGTTATTAACGATTGCTATGTCATCCCGTTCCACTTCTTGTTACAAGCTTCAGTGTCAATGTCACTGCCTACATGGAGGTGTTGAACAGAATATTCAATGTCTGAGAAGAGAGCCTTACGTGTTTGAACTCAGCAGAACACTGCTTACTCGCACATGGCCCACGTGACCCGAGAGTAGCTGGCCAAGAATTTTCATGATTCTATCGACTCACATTATATAGCCTCCTAATTTTCTGATTGAATTCTTGAGTTACTACTTCTGGAGTGTTATCAAGGATACAAACCAGTTATCCCATAATAATCCTAATGATTTATTGAATTCCGCGATTATCACAACCAGCATGAATGAACACACAGTTGCTTCTGAGGATGCATTGACCAGTGCTCAAGGTTAATGCACTCACACATATATACAATGATTTCTTTTAGTTGATTTTGTTTACAGGGCATATCAACCTCTATCTGTTATTCAATGTCGAAATTTAAATATTTTGGACACAATTTTATGGCTTCAACTAAATATATTTTGAACGCAATTGTATGATTTCACTACAGATAAAATGTATTATTGGTCATTTTACTATAAAATGTCTTGCTGGTAATTCTACTATAAATATGTATTGCTGGTCATTTTTTATATAAAAAATTATTATTGGTATTTTTACTATAAAAATTTATCTTCATACTTACAATAGTGTTTTATTTTTGTCTGGCGGTTCATAGCTGGGGCCCTAACGGGTCAGAGTGGATCTGGGAACAACAGCAAGTAAGAGGTGGTTCCACGCTCCTCAAAACCGCCAATCTTCCGATCAGAGACCTTGCTGCTCGATGTACTTTATCGTCATACCCAGGACTACTAACATAATGACACTTGTTTGAAAGAAAGTCTAACACATTATTAGAGGTATACAAAAATACCTTAATTTCTGTGCGTTTATTTTACATGTTGAATGTCATCGCAAATCTCAACCTCATTGGAAATAGAAGACACTTACATTCAAAGAATAGTGAGGGTATTCTGGGAATGAACCTATCCATTTTTTGCCAACTCCTATTCGGATATTTGTTTCATTGACATCGGTGAGAAGTTGCTTGACAGCTCGGAGAATTCTATTGGATACCTTTGGAGAGTCGAGTTTTCTGAGAAATAGGATTGTCGTCCAAAACTTTAGTTGAAAATTGTGAGGAAGAACACCACGCAACACAAGGGATTGAACACCGCCACGAAATTATCACAAGAAATTTTACTTTATTTCTTTGATTGCTTCCTTATTTCGGACAAGAATGTTTCACTGAAAAAGCCATTTTTACTGTCCACTTTATTATTATTATTATTATTATTATTATTATTATTAATATTATTATTATTATTATTATTATTATTATCATCTATTATTATTTGCATTTATAATTTTATATGGTTGAAAAATTAAATTTATTTCAGAAAATTTACTAAATTATCTCCAAGAATTTAAGATTAGAGATTTAATTCTGACTCCAGTGACCTGTGATGGACAGTGAAGTCAAAAACATTTTTAATTCATACCAAATTCAATATCTGTTCATTTTACTAGAAATGTCTTCATTTTTGATAGAAATGACAATGTACTCTTTGATAAGCTCTAGTGACCTCAGATGAACTCTGAACCCAATGGAGCATGTCTGATGACCTCTGATGTCAACCTCACATAGCCTGTGTTTCAACTGGATGACTTGTGAGTCTTCTTGACGAGCAAAAAATCATTGACCATTGTCGCTTGTTCGTTCTTAGGCACATGACGTTGGACTTAAAAAATGTATGAAATGGAAAATAAAACATCTTCTCTTGAATGAGAATCATGAGACTTTTGATTCTAAAAAAAAAAAAAAAAATCGAGAGAGAAAAAAGGATTACTAATGATTTAAAAAAATATCTTTTGACATTTTTCATGTTACATTAAAAAGTCGCATTAAAAGACGATTTAAGAATCCTTCACTCAGACAGAAATTTACTGAGGGTTGATTTTTTTATTTCAAAATTTCTATTCATGAATTTCTAATTCGAAGGTCACTTTTTTATTAATATCAGATTGTACTTACTTTTGTATTTATTAGAGATTATAATTTTAAAATGTAATTTAAAATCTGTTTGATTAATTAATGATTTTCATCATATATATTATAAGCAAAAGGTGAGAAACAAAACTACTGAATCGATGACATTTTAGGTTTCATATTAACCTAAATTGTTGCAAACAAAAATTCACCATGCAGGTATTCCCCTGAAAAGTATAAAATATAATGATGTTTACTGCGACCTTCTATCCTTCTTAACGTCTAAAGCAAAAATATATATAGAAATTATCAAGTTAGTTTTGCTTTGATTCGAACGTTCGACCTAGAAGTAAGCGAGACACGCCGTTACAATGCTTGAACAACATACTATACACAACATAACTTGTATATAGTAAGTTAAGCAGAGGGACTACTACCGATTCTAGTCAGATGGAATGTACAGGCTCTAGTATTGATCAGCAAATAATCCCAGAATTTTCTTCTTTACGTGTTAGATAAATATATAATAAAGGAAAATTAATTCCTAATTCATAATTTTGATAAGATTATGAGATAACGTAATTAAAGTTCATAAAAAAATGTAATGACCTCATAGTTTCCGAAATCATTTTGTCCAGTGACTTATAAAGAATATTTTACTTAGAGTAGTGTCAACAAATCACGCAAATGAAATTCTTTAATTGATGTTGTGTCAGCAAAATTAGAAAAAACATTTTATGGACGAAACTAAATCTAAACGTTTGGTAAAGCAAAACATAACTTTGAAAACGTTAGGACTATAAATTACTGATAAAATCTCAAATCATTATTTTATAAAGCAAATATAAAGATATTATTTTATAGGATTTTCTCAGTTGAATTGATTTCGCCTTCGATTACTATGATTGTGGCTGGTGTATAATTACTGCGATAATTCATTGACTTCAATAACATGACTGCTATTATGCTACTAATAAAAAGCCTTTGTCATGCGCAGTGAAGCTGTCAAGGCTTGATCTCTTCCGTTTAAACTTCGAATATCAAATGCGTTTCCAGTCCTTAGCGACAGCACGCAGAGCAGATCAAGTTGACATCAATAATCGCTTAGTCTTTCGTTTATTTTTTTCTTCAAGTGATCAGTTCAAATAAAAGTCTGTATAATTTACTAGCTTCCCCATTGAATTCAGTTATCGTTTCTCAACTGAAAGCAACTGAATCATGATGCTCTTAAATTTAATGCTGGAATTTATTCTTTGTTTCTCAGTTATTTTCGTTTTAGACATTAGGAATTATTGGAATCCCACGAAATATCCGTTTTCAAATTATTGGACATAAGCATGCATGAACGCAAACACAATATGAAACCCCACACAGGGATATTTATATTTATGTAAATTTTAGAGAGATTAAAAGGGCTACAGTTTTTATTTGTTTGGTTGTAAACATAACATCCTTCAAATGATAGCCTCTATTCCCCAGGCACTGTCGTATAAGATTTCTAAAGTTTTCCATCATCCGGAAGTTCAAGCTTCGAGGTTTTCCATGTGGCTGGCTTTCTTTTAAGCGCTGAAACTCTGGCCCTGAAATTTTCAACTCAGAGCAGTATCAATTTTATATCCAGAAATGCATCATTCAAATGAAATATGAAATGAGCCCAAAAACGCTCTTCGTGTTGTAACTATAGATTCAACAGCTAATGTACGGTGTGCACCGGTTCAAGCCATAACGGTGACTGATAGTATCTGAAAAAATGGCAAGACATTAGCGAGATGAAAACACTATTGCAACTTGTCTAAAGTCAGTAGAGCTACGCAAGTGACAATTTCCAACCCAGGTATAGTTCCATACTAGCAGTAGAGCCCGGCGTTGCCTGGGGATGTAACAGTAAGAGATAGATCAAGTATCGACCATCATAAAGACTGAAAAATAAAATTGACAAAGATTATTGTTTAAGGTTGACGGACACGTATGTCTTAATTAGTTTTTTCTTTTTTTTTTTTTTTACGAATTGGTCAAACCCAAACTCAAAAAAAAAATTTTTCAATCGTTATGAGTCTACCGATTGAATAGAATTTTATTATAAACAATTGTCTTGTAAATGGAATTTTTAAAGCATTCTGAATGTAAAAATAAAAAAAAAAAAATGTGCAAGACAATAAGAAACACTACCTGCCAAAAAAAAGTAAAGTTTTGTTGAAATCGGTTGAAAAATGTAGGAAATCCGATTCCATATATGAACAAACACACACACACATAAACAACCTGGATTTTATAATAAGTATAACTTTATATGAGTTGTCTCCCTTTCATTCTTGTGATGCCTCTTAATCGTGTTTTCAAATTGATTTTGTGCAAAAACTATTGTGTTTTTCCAATTTTTGGCGCTGTTAGAACCACCGCAAGGTTATTTTACGTAGTTCTGTGAAGTTTTGTTGAAATCGGTTGAAAAATATAGGAAATCCGATCCAATATATAAACGTACACACACACACACACACACACACACACACACACACACACACAATCTGCATTTTATAATAAGTAAGATGATCTCATTTAGTAGCCTTTCTGTAATCTTTTACAATTTATGATTTTTACTTATTGAATACAATAAAAATATTTGGACACCATGTGTATTTAAAGTAGTTTCCGGTTATTATCTTTAGTTAGGAGGACTTGTGTATGTTTAGATTTCATCCGTTTACATATATATATATATATATATATCGGATACCTCGGATAGCTCAACTAGCAGATATGTCGGGATAAATCGGTACCTGAGGAAAAAATTGGAAATCAAAAAAAAAGAAATAACTAAAAACATCAGAACAAGACGAAACAAATCGCCAAGTGCTTTAAGTCCTTAGTCCAAAGAAGAAGAAAAAAAACTCAAACGAGTAGAAACACTAAAACGTAGAGGACTCAATACGCTAAGTAGAGAGATAAACTAGGCAGTTTACCTTGAAGATGCGTTTTGGTAAAACCTAGGTAGGTTTGCCTGGCTCCTTAAGATTCTACACACACACACACACACACACACACACACACACATATATATAAATATATATATATAGAGAAAGAGAGACAGAAAGTGAATTAAATGACTTTTATTATGTGTTCAAAATTAGTTTGGAGGAAATACATCTTTTGAGTCGTAATAGTGTGAGTAAATGAAACAGGGAGAATAGAGAAAGGACGATTTGCAGCAACAGAGAAAGCTACAGGGGATAGTAGCAGGGTAGGAAAGAGAAACGATAGCGAGAAAGGAGAGACAAAGAGAGAGAGAGAGAGAGAGAGAGGGGGGTGAACGGGAAGGAGGGAAATAGAGTATGATATACTTTGTTTTGTTAAGCGGGAAAGAAATGAATAAGAAATTACTTTTCCCCGTTTCATTTGACAACGTTTCCTTCTATGTCTGTTTTGTATAAATATGCATTTTACAAATCAAATCATAACTTTTCCTACGAACAGAAATAATTGTAATAATTTTTCAAAGATTAAAAAAAATCATGTTCATTTTCATGAAAACAATATGCAATCTGGAATTTACCGAGCAGAAAATCGTTTCCATGGATCTTATATCGAAATTGACAGAGTGGATGTCCTAAAATTAAAATGAACAAAGTAATATCGTTTTTTGTTTAAGGATTACACACTCGGTCGTTGAGTTGGTTTTCTGCCAGTTCATTCCATTCCAATATTTACAAAATAGTTTTAATGTCGAACCCTTTCCTGAATTCATGATACTCCCTATCCAGAATTAATTATTTTAAACTAAATCTAATTTTAATGTTGTATGCCCACAGACTTTAAATTTTAAGATGTATTTAATTTTAAATTAAAATATCAATTAAAAATATTACTCCTATTAAAAGGTAGAGATAATTTAAGATGAATTTATTTACCAGAAAAACAAAGAATATTATTTTTATACACGAAAGAGACGTGGAAACTACCTGCAAAATTTAATAATCCTCTTCAGGCATAAAAAATGAATACAAATGGACAGATTAGGAACAGATTTGATTGCAACTGATTTCGGATTTTAAAATCTAAATATTTATTAAATCCTTTATGCAACGTCATTTATTTATTTTTTATGCGAAAATATAGCTTAAAGAAATGACAAACTTATTTGTATATTAAATTCCTTAAAATGATCATTTATTAAAGTCAATATAAATTATTGACTATTTTATATTTACTCGTTTCTATATATTTATCATATAATATTTATTATTTCTCTGAAAAATTATAACGAAAAACAAATTCGTTTGCAGATTTCATTCTTTTGACGGTTCTGTTAAGCAAAACTTGTGAGTGTAGTACAATGCCGGAATAGACATCACACATAAGTGCACATCTGACCATCAAAGAAGCCGGGTGCATGAGGGAGTTTTTCAGCTATAAAGGCTCTACACACAATTAAACAATCTATTGTCAGATTGATAAAAAGAATGGAGGCATCTGATGAAACTGTTTCTACCGCTGAAGTTCTGTGATCGTTTAATGGACTGAAACACTGATATTTTTGTGGATGAGGCATTACAATTCAAGGATTCATTAGGAAATAATTCTTTCGACGTGCTCGCAGAATGTGTAACTTCAATGTTAGTACTGGTCCAATTAAATGCTGATGTTGAGAGAATTTTCAGTGCTATTAACATTGTGAAAACAAAATTTAGGAATCAAATGGCACAGAAATTAGATTTAAATGAAGAAGGCACAATAAATGCTACATCACATAAGAACTTCCAGAAAAATCATTAAAATCAATTGGCACAGTAGATTCAAATGTGACTACAAATATCTCTATATCAACGTTTGAAAGCTGAACCAATTTTCTGATTTATTAAAATATTTTAAGCATTTGCTATTGATTTTTTTCTAATTTTTTCCCTCTAGGTAAGGTGATAAAGCAACTAAGACGTATGGAGTTAATGATAATGAAAGAATCTGATAAAAACATAAATGCAACGGCAGTGACGGACAGACCCAAGCCTAAGGCCTCAAAATGTAGGGGGTCTCCAGCCAAGGTGAATAATATTTTTGACACTGTCATAGGCCATTCTTACACATGCTGTTATAACGCACTGTAGACTCTAAATAACACTTCAGTAATTTTAAACACCTGCCATCATCCACTCTTCCATTTTCCTCTACTCGTAAGAATGGGGTATTTGGTGAGGCCTCACAAGTGGAATAGCCTAGGGCCTCTTTTCATCTAAATCCCCCACTGTGCAACGGAACTTGATTATTTATTTCGGTAACAGATTTGAGGTTTATGAAAATAATTATAAGTTTGCTTATTGCCAGTGTAACAGAAAGTCTTCAAAGTCATAGAAGAAAGTGCTTTGTTGGTGATGCAAAGCACAATAACTAATCAACATATTCGCTCACTCTCTTTTAATTACTTTGACTCACGCACTCTGTTTGTCTCTCTCCCTCTTTTTATCAAGGCAGGGTCGCCTTTGCTTTTATATATCTACTTCTTTTAATATATATATATATATATATATATATATAATCCGATAGAATTTGAGCAAATATCCCCCCCTCTCTCTCTCTTTTCTCCATATCCATATAATAAATGCGAATGAGCAAATTAAATACATTCCGGACCAGATCCGGACCAGTTATCCTGAAATTTTGAATTTCCAAGTTTTCATTATTGCGATTGTTTTCGGCGATTTTTTTATGTGATATTTTTGCGACGAATTTTTTGCGACGAATTTTTTGGTACTATAACAATTTTTATAACTTGGAAATAAATTTGGCAATAATCGAAATTAACTGCGAAATCCAGCAAAATTTACCCATGAAATAAAGATAATTGTTTGTACGGAAAGTACGGACCTACGTACATCAAATTGTCTTTAAATTAAGTGACAGCAGAAGAATCATAATTGAAGTCAAGCTTAAATATTAATGCAATACTTAAATGCAGCGATCAGTTTTTGAGTTCTTCTGTAGTTTATTGTTGCCTATCGCACCTATTTCTCTCTACCTATTGAGATGAAGGCCCAATTAAGAGCTCTCCGCTACTAAGAGCTACTACTACTACTACTACTACACACATGCACACACACACACACACACACACACACACACACACATATATATATATATATATATATATATATATATATATATAATTATATAATCTATACTAAATCCAGCTTCTAATGCTCTGGCTGGAGCGGCTTGGTGAAGGAAGTCGTTGCTTTTGGGGCCTGTCCTGTGGGTTATACATTCTTGGATGAGTATCACCACCGGAAATAAAATTCGCTTCGCTATATTGTGTCTCGTTATTTATTTCCCTCTTTGTCACCGTGGCCCACTGGCGTTCTATCGTAAATGTTCTCGTTCAATTCTCTAAATTGATGCATCTCAAAAAGTAGAACGAAACGATCTCCAGCGTTTTCTATTGAGGTTTCTAGGTCCAGGATAGATATGATGAGTTATGACGAAACATTATTCAAATACACCAAATTACTATTCAGTTATATATATGTGTGCGTGTGAATGTGTTAATTTCCTGTGTTGAGCACTTTGTCGGCTGCTGCTGCTGATTAATAATAAGCTCTTCGTTATGAATTGAGCCCTCTGGTATTCGGTAATGCTTATATCTCGTATAAAATGCGTTAAAAATTCCCTTTCTCCCTAGCATCCGCTGATGGCCTAGGGGTGAGAGTCCCTGATGTCAAATAGGTCGGGTTTCGATTCGATCCCGGCTTGAAGCAATCGTTTGTCTAGCTACACTGATTATATATATATATATATATATATATATATATATATATATATATATATGTGTGTGTGTGTGTGTGTGTGTGTGTGTGTGTGTGTGTGTGTGTGTGTGTCTTAAATGCCACTTAAGATTATCGCACAAACTTTCATAACGGAATCAATTACCTGTCAGATCCTCATACGTCGAAACCGACGGGAGAGAGTCCATTATATATATATATATATATATATATATATATATATATATATATATATAACCTTGTTTTCTGTTTACAGGAAAAATGCAGATTATCAGGTTATGCTTTATTAATACAAAGATTTGAATTAACGTAAATATACCATACCTTTGGCTCTACAATCTTGCTAAACTTTGAAAATTTGTCAATTGCTTCTTCTTTGATTTTAGTTAAAGCTTGTTGCACCATATAAGGCTTATATTTTTGTCCGTAAGATTTATTTCGATGTAATATGAGTTTTACATTAATCTTGTAGTAGTGTTGGTAATATTTAGTACAGACGTTCGGCTGACATTTTGCATCGATTGTTTTTTTATTAACACCCTATATAATGAACCTTTAGTTAACAGTTGCATTTTATTTTGTGTAATCTATACATCTATATGTTTAAATAATTTTGTTTGATTTACATGTTTAAATAATTTTCTTAGATCTTACATTCTTTAATATTTTTGTTAGATCTATATGTTTAAACTTTTATCTGTTACTTACAGGGCTTGTTTATTTACCAACTGGTGTATTTTTTTCTTACTCTTTTTCTTTTTCTTCCTTTTTTAGTGAAAAATGGGTGTATCTTGTTTTTAAATCTAAATAAATTGTCTAGTTATTTACTAACGCCTCATGAAATGTGTTAATACGCATCAAAATATGATTGCATTTGTGAAGCGTTTTTTATATGCTTTGATGTAATATCCTAAAATAAAGTATATATATATATATATATATATATATATATATATATATATATATATATAGCCAAACACCCGCACATATTATTTGATTCCAGTGGTGAAGGTTTGTTAAAAAAAGAATCCAATGCACAGAACTGGGGTATATAATGTCCTATAAGATCTTCAAACAACCCCACCAAGACCAGTATATCTATATCTGTATATATATGTGTGTGTGTGTGTCCGTTTATTCAATTACACAACATTGATCTTGTCTAGAATATTATCAAATTATCTATCTGAATAAATGCGAAATTGGTGAATAATTTTGCCACGAAGCAAAAAGTCCCAACTCTACTTTATAGTAATTTGGTATTTACTCGAACACGAAGTCGCATTTAAAGTAGGGAGCCCGAGCGCGTATACCTGGGCTAGGTACTAAAATTCCCGAGCTCCCACAACTGTCAGTTGCGCTGGCCTCGGTACGAGCACCGATCTCTCTCTCTCTCTCTCTCTCTCTTAGTGCAATGAGAGGGCGCGAGTTCGAGCAACTGTTTCTCAGGACTGGACACCTCTCAGTATAATTTTCCTCTGTTGACAGAGCCCTGAGCGCACTCTGCCCAAAGACAGAGACGCAACTGAGAGATGATAAATAATGTTACAAACTACATTAGAGTAATTTACACATGAAAGGCTCAATATCTGACTAATATATCATCAACTTCTACGCGATATCACTTTTCAGGTTTAATTAATTTGTATATTGATTTTTAAAAAAGTATATTTAATTATATTTAATTAATTAACTATCCTTCATTACTGTTCTTTTATTCGAGGATTGTTTTGATTTTCATATAAAAAATAGTTCTGTTTATGAATATTATCTTATATAGTGCAGCAAACTGCATGAAATTTGCATTTTACTTGGCCGTCAAAAAGTTTGTTGTAAAACTTTCCTTAATTATAACACACCTGCCCCCCCATCCGACCAATTCATTTCTTCTGTCTTTACAGTCAGATTCTTTGAACAAATATATTGAACGTCCACAACCCATTCAGCATTTCATAAATAGTGAACATTAATGCCATTGAAAAACAACTAATTTTTTGCTAGAAAAATTACCAGAGAGTGAGTGGGCGAAGCCTACTAGTATATCATATCATATATATATATATATATATATATATATATATATATATATATATATATATATATATATATTTAATTAACGACAGTGCACACGTTCCATTTAGAGTCATTAGGTTTTTATTTTCTATTTTATGTATCTTCTTTTTATATTATTTTTTTCTATCTATCGGATGAAAATATGTACATTCCAAGTTTGGTTGATCTATTAAAAACAACTATTTTTCTCGGAGTGTTACTCACACTTTTTTCTAACAGTGAATTACGTGGATCCATTTGTCAAGCATTCTTCTGTATGCAAGTAATGTTATATATGTAAACAAATATATCTTAATGGAATTGCATCCATTTCCAACACCACACAGGACTACAGCCTATATCCCCACACTCTCACACACACACGCGCACGCACACACATACATAAATATGCATGCATGCTTACATATATATTTACAAGTGTATGCGTGTATATAATGCTTCTCACATATTGAAGCCTCTATTGCAGAGAAATGTTTAGCATTCAGCTTTCGTCTGCCATTACGAGTGAATTCGATTTTCATTGAGTATTTCACAAATCTGGACTTATGTTAAATTTAGTTGATGCATATTTTCTATGCTGCCTATAATATCTGCATAGAATACATGTACATATGCGTGTAACTATTATCATGCACACTCGTCCATTGCCGCACACACAAATACACACACACACGCACAAGCATATATATTATTGAAATCACAGATGCTCATTCTGTCAATAGCACTGGATTCTTTAAATGACAAGTGCATTCATTTGGGAGGGTCGGTGTTTGCCATAATAGAAAAATAAAATACAATTTGTGAAACTATAATTTTGCATCTGTAGAAATTCATACTCACATCTCTCTTGATATTGCGTTTAAAAATGCTGCACCCATCGACTTAAGATCTTAAAATAATTAACATCATTTGAGTATATATCATTTATATATATATAATATATATATATATATATATATATATATATATATATATATATATATATATATGAAGAAATATAGTTTTAAGGTCTGCTAAATTTATGTGATAAAGTGCTCAATATCAGATAGAGCGTATGTAAATATAAAAGTAAATATTGAAGTCAACACTTAGAGGCGACAAACTGTTTCATGCTAAACGCAATCGTCAGGCCACATGCAAGCAAAGCAGAAGAGCCACATGCAAGCAAGGGGTCTTAGGGTGTGAAGCAATTAGAAACAGAAACTGTAGTAATGAGGAGAAAGAGAAAAGAGCAGTCAGAAGGACAAGAAATAGCGATTGACATTGGTTTTAAAATTTTGCAGATTAAAGTTGGTTGGAAAACATGGAATCAGAAGGGAGTTCCACAAGCGAGAAGTGCAAGATAAGAAACTGTTAGCATAGAACTTACGGTTACATCTTGCTAGATCAACTGTAATTTGATGAGATTTCGACGACAGTCTAGTATTGCGCTCAAATTCTCACAGTCTTGGTATCATGGCGAAGAGCGATATTTATTTCGTATTATGTACAGAAATGTAGCACAAGGTCAAAATGGGGAATGGGAAAAAGAAAGGTCTTCTGTCTTATCATTAAACTTGGCTAGCCACAATCACTGACCCAAACATATCACAATAATATTTGCACCAAAACAACGCATTCTTACCATTCTTACAGCATCAACCATAATACCTCAATGTCTCTATGAATATCTTAACTAGACCCCATACTATAGCGAAGATCTCATCCGAACAATTACCATAAAAGTATTTATAAAAAATGCACAGACAGTCAACCTTACGGCGGTGGGCAAGTGACTAAAGCCGAACATCAGGAGAAATGATATTGCTGATTCTTTTTTGGATTTTATCAAAGAGCTCCAGGAAAATAGCAGGGCAATATTTTAAGCATGGCCAACATAGACATAGATATGCAAGATAAATTCCGGAGAGAAAAATTATCTCGCCCGACACAGTGCCCGACTTTCTTAGCTGATCTAGCGATAGATCCAATGTAGTTTTTCCACCTCATGTCGGGCTGAGGTCGGTACCTCGAGTCACTTTCTTGGAGGATAGCATTAGCCATGCTGATAGAAGGTAGAGAGGGGTCTCTCAGATGATTACTGGAGAGAAGTTTAGTTTTGGAGGCGTTAAAATTAACAAGCCATCTTTTGCGACAGTTAACAACGATCTTAGGTCGTTTTGTACATCAGCTGCCATTTTGACCTTGTCGGACTGATCAGGTTTACTTATCTAGGCAGGAGTAAATGATAGTGTCATCAGCGTAGATGCCATGTTGAGAGCTGATGTCATCAGGAAAGTCGTTAATAAAGATTAAAATCAGCGTAGATTCTATGATCTAGGAGCTCGTTAGTCCGAAAGAATGTAGACGAGTAGCCGTTCAGGACAACTTTCACTTTACGATTTTATAGAAACGACTGGATCAGCTCAAAATTGTGTCCAGAGATACTGTTGCTTTTCAGCTTGTGGAGAAAACCTGCGTCCCAGATGCCTGTCAAAGTCTTTCGAGATGTCCAACGCTACAGCCTGGGCCGCAACGTTTTTATGTAGATCGTCATAGACGCTTTCCACAATTATCGTTAGTACATCAGCAATTGATCTAGAGAAACGAAAACCGTATTGCTTGTCTGAGAAAAGGATCAGTGATGAAAGATGATGAACCAATTCAGCATCTCTCTCTGAGTTTTTCAAAACGAGGCAGAAGGCTAATAGGCTGATAGTTGGATGGGTTAGACGATAACTTCCAGGACGTAGGAAAGCAAGAGGCAGCGAGACATTTATTATACAGGTTAGAGAGAATAGGAGCACACTTCTTGATAAATATAACAAGAATGCCATCGGGTCAACATGCTTTGTGGGAATCCAGCTTACAGATGATAGCAGAAACTATGGAAAGGGGTTATATGCATATCACTTAACAGAGAATCAATTCTAAGTGGGAAGTTAGGCAGGGATACTCCAGATGAGTTAAGAGCAGAGTTTGAAGAGAATTTACAGGCAATTCATTCAGTTTTATCAGCAGAGGATGATAACAGCTCAAATCGATTGAAGAGGGAGGAATAGAGAACTTTCATTTATTTACTACATTATTACAGAGATGCCAGTAGTCACGAGAGTCTAAGTTTTTAGAGGTTATGGGGTGCCTCATTCTCTCAGAAAACAGTGGCTTAGCTTTTTCGAGAATTCGCTTACGAGCAGATAGGCACCTGTTATGACGAGAGCTGTCACGATGGTATAGCCGGAAATAGTTGTTCCTGTATGCTATGACGGTTGAGCTTGCTGGTGTGAACCATGGTGAGGATTGCAGTTTCACCTGATATTTCCAATAAGAGATGAAACCGTCCATGTCGACTTTGACCTAAGAAGAAACCTCAGTGGCGCAATTTTCAGTTCGGAGGTTGAAAATGTCAGTCCAAGGGTCATCACAAAGAAAATCCAGGAATGAGTCCCAACCAGGATGCTAGTACCGGAAAGCGGTCTTATTGATAGGGAGTTCCTGTTTAATGAACGCTGGGAATGAGATACCACATAGAGGTCCGAGTGTTAACAAGAGGGCAGTATTGTGAAGGTTGGCAATAGCAGGGAGAGGAGGTAAGGAATAGATCCAATAGAGAAGCATGTTGCCCGGTTTGGTTCGGGTAACGACTAGGGAAGTCCCCAATTTGAGTGAAGGATTGGGTAATAGAAAAATTTAATGTCTGTATATCGGCAACATCGGTACATTTAGAATGTTTCAGCCACGTATCGTGATGAGCATTAAAGAAGACAAAGATGTTCGCAGATGGATGGAGAGAAAATGTTTTTCTATACTGTCATCTATTGAGTAAAATATACTGCAGTCTTGAGAAGAAGGGGAGCGATAAGGAAAAAGAGACAGCTGACAGCATTTAATATCGAAAGACGGAAGCATATGAAAGAATTGTCGGCGGCCTCGAAAGACAATTCCCTGGCAATCGGAAGATTATCCTGTTTGTAAATATCAAGGTTATGTGTGTGAATGCTGCAATATTTTCGCCAAAGGGGAAGATACTCTAGAACCAAGAATTCAAGAAAAGATTCTACGCCACAGAAGTTGAATCGGATATCACGAATATTAGAGAAAGAAAAATTGAGTGTGGTAGGTGTTTTTTTTAGCTGGTTTAGTTTTATTTCTTTTTGTTGTGATTTCCATAAGATATGATTTGAGGAGAGAAAAAAAAAGTAAAAAGGACACCATAATTATCATTATCTGTCGTCAATGGCAAATCAAATCAGTCAGTGCATAATGTGGCCTCGGAGTTGCCCACCGGAAATACATGCGACATGGCACTATAGATAACCCGATATTATGCGACTGTTGATCGGAGCAACCTCTCTAATCGCTACAAAAGAGTTCGTGCCCCTATCGCTCAGTCGGAAGCAGCAGCCAGGAACCTCCCAATCTGGTACCCTCATAATGGGAAGTGTGTGTATATATATATATATATATATATATATATATATATATATATATATATATATATATATATATATGATGGACTTTCTCGTCACGGATGACAAATGAGGGCTGAGTAAAATAAAGAAGTGCTCAACTTCTATGCACACGCATATATCTCCTGAGGTCTGTAGGTGTTTTGCAAACTTTTAGAGAGATGGAATATGTGATCGAGCCATTTCGCTTGGATGGTTGAGGATCAATTGCCACAAATTTTCGTGAGTGGACAGCAAGGCCTACTTTACTGCATGCGACGACGCCACAGTGGCAGGTAAGGCTATCATCGAGTGGAGCAGCATGCTGCCAACTTTCTTTAATATATGCACGCACTAGATCACAATGTTCAAGCCGGCCTTACTTGTTAGATGAGAAGCAGGACAAGCACCATCTCCTTCGCTCTGAAGCTTTGCTTTGTTTTCCCTCACTGCTTTTGAGTTTGTCTTTGAAACGCAAGACCAGCTTGCTTATATATATATATATATATATATATATATATATATATATATATATATATATTTTATATATATGATACGAATAGTTTTAAAGTTTTTAACTTCAGGGAGAGCGTGTGTAAATATAAATGTAGACACAGAGTCTGTTTCATGCTCGAACCAAATTTTTCGGCTATATATTCATTTTCTATCTATCTATCTATCTATCTATCTATCTATCTATCTATCTATCTATCTATCTATCTATGTGTGCGTATGCGCTTAATTAGGAGCATATGTATATATTACTCATATAGAGGGAAAAGACGAAAATTTAATTCATTATTTTCCCCACATTTGCTGTTTAAAAAATATACACATTACCAGTTACTGAATTTACTAGATAATTATTGGAAAAAGTCCTCGTAATCCATTGACAAAGGAATATCTTCTGAAAAAAGTCGATGTGTTAAAAATGTACCAGTTTTTCGTGCAATCTCGCGTTAAGCTTGTGTAATATTACATTCTTTGCGTTAACTAATTTTTCTCAATTGTTGCCTTCTGTTGGTTTATAAAGGACCTGTAAGTACCTGTTTTGTTATAAAAAATGTCATGGGAGTCAAAGGAATCCTTTCCAACTCGCACCTTCTACACAGAATTAACATCTTTGGTATAGTTGATGGATGTTCATTGCACCCGTAACACTATCCCGTGCGTTCCATATTATAAAATACTAAATTTTCAACAATCGTCAGAAAACAAAATACTTTCATAGACTTAAGTAGCGAATAGCACACGAAAATGCAGTTCATCCAGTGTTATTCGTTTATGTGGAAATCACGCAATCCATACGACTGAGTTGATTTCTTACGTTCTTAAATAAATGCATGATAAAATATTTGTTTTTTTATTGTTAAGTGTTAAAATCAATAAACAAAGGTACACCAATTTTAACCATTTAAAAATGCACACTTAAATCGCAGCTGCTACAATCCAATAAAAATCCAATTTTTAAAAACTAAATTATTTAAAACTAAACGACTTTAATGCGATTTAAAGAGAAAAACAAAATTAGCTTTTTGGCTAAATTTATTTACAAGGTAGTGCTGAAAATTTCTTAGTTTGACTAACTTAATACTACGAAACGTAGAGGCTATTCCACACAGTCAACTCACTTAACATCATTTTCCAAGCTTCTATAACCTTTCCGAAGAAAATCAGGATGTTTGGATCTTGAAATACTAAATTTGTGAGGTGGTTAGTGTTGAAAATTTTACTGCACCTGCTCATACATATTTATAAAGATCAGTCTCTGTTTTAGAATTCTTCGTTGTCCACATTTGATTAATCATTCTGATAGGGTTGATTAAATAACTTATCAATGTGTAACATTTTGGAATATTCTTTTTGTATCGAAACATCTGTGGTCGATGTATCAAACATTTGGAAGGATAACATTGGGACATTTTTAAAATTATATTTGGAAATATACTGGGAATGTTATAAAAATATAACCGCAAAAATCATTAAAGAGCGGCAAATGTTTTAAGGTGGAATCTGATGAGGCAATTTTTATTACACATAAAGAAAAAATCGTGTAATTAAGATTATTTTGAATGAACACGCTTTTAAATCATTTTATATTAATACATGGCTCCCCGGGGACTCTATCTTTGGACCTTCTCGATGTTCAATCATTTTATATTAATATATGGCTCCCCGGGGACTCTATCTTTGGACTTTCTCGATGTTATCAGTTCCCAACTAGGCATTTATGCGGATGACACAACCATATACTCCTCTCTTAGCAGCATGTCCCATAGGTCCGACAAAGTAAGCCTGGCAACAGCTCTCGAAATTGACCTCCAATCTGTGGTTAAATGAGACAAGGAATGGCTTGTAAATTTTAACGACTCCAATATAAAACTTTTGTTATTTTATTATTTAATAATCGTAGTGAACTTTTTCAGCATAGAATTCAGGAGAGCAACTCTTCTTGGGCTTACGGTTTTCACTAACATGAAGTGGATTATATTGAATCAATTGATAGATCTACTGCTAGGAAAGACAGTTCACTGTGCTCGACAAATTTTCTCGTCAGAATCTATCTTGCACATCTATAAATCTATATCTGGTCTGGTGATTTGGCTATATATCTGAGAAGGGTCTGTAATGTAATTGTTCAGACTTGGCATCTTAATTTCTTTCATTTTCCCGCAGCCATGACGTGGCTTCCCTTTAATGCAATTATTCTAATAAGCTCTCTTCCTTGGTACCTGGACTGTGTGAATTTAAGCGTAATACTAATTGGGAAAAACCGTTTTACTGTTGAACTGTTGAGATACAGTCGTAAGTTTGATAGTTTCTTTTGCCGCACTTCTCGCCTCTGAAATTCCCTTCCGATGTCTTCTTCCCTGCCAAATAGAATCTTTAAAAAATTGAATTCAACGGAAATCGGCGTCTTTCTGAATATGTTTCTTTCTTTATTTTTTCAACATTTTAAAAAAAATATTATATTATATTATAATATTTAAATGAAAAAACAAAACAACATAGATTCCATTTCAGTGAATTTTATTACTGGTTGTGGTTAAAGGTTTACCCATAAAATCTTCCCCTATCTTTCTTTACTCTAATATACACACTTCTTTTTTCTTCTCTAATTTCTCTTTCTTCAGTAGTGTAATCCCCATACAAATATTTTTTAGTCAAGTTAAAATCACTACTTCATTTTTTCTTTTGATTTTTATTCTTTATTTATTTATATTTTTTTTAAATATCTGGTTTATTATCAAATTGTCTGACTGAATTTAAATTGTTTAATAAAATGTAGTCGGTCTGATGAGACGTATAGATAGATAGATAGATAGATAGATAGATAGATAGATACAAATATTTAAGTAAATTCTCTGTTTATAATAAACAGTATTAGCAACATTTACCAGTCTGAATGATTTAACTGAATGTTCATAATGTGTGACGTCATTTGTTTACATTTGGATACGCAACGAGCAGATGTGACTGTACGAGAGAAAATCATGGAGAATTGTAGTTTAAAAACATTAAAATCGACCTTGCTAACCGAAACACTCCTCTGTGGCTAAATCGGTAAAGCACGTCAGGCTATATGACGGTTCCGTATAGGATACAGGTTCGATTCCTGTTGGACGACGCATATTTTCTATGAAAATTTCTCAGACATTCAGGCCGGTAATACTGTTTATTATAACCAGAGCATTTACTTAAATATTTGTATCTGTAAAAAGAACGTATAAACATAAAAAAATGTCTTAAAATAATTGTCGGGCTTTGTCCATTTCATATATATATATATATGTATGTATATATATATATATGCATAACAGTTGAAATAAATGTATGATGGATAATTTTATTATTATTTATCTGTATATAGATTTAACTGTTTAATATTTTTATATTAAAGAAAAAACTCTTCCTGTTTTTATATTAAAAAAATCTCATAGAATGGACTCTTTTACGACGTATGATGGTCAGGCATCTCAGTTACTAGGAACCGACATCCAGACAACCTGCACATGTGATTATGGTGGTGAAAGTTTTGTGCAGAAACTACCACACTTTTTGAAGAACAGAATACAGAGACCTGCTGCATTTTTTGAATTCAGAGTTGTCCTTCTCCTAAACCAATTGTCGTTCAAGACTACAGAACCCAATTTGTCCGGCTATTTACCTATGGGGTGGGAGAGAAGTAGAGGATGCTGGGATGAGAAGAAGAGGATTCATAACTTTTTAGGTTGCCATTTCTTTCTGCGGTAGACCAATTGCCATCCAAGGTTATAGAACCCGGTCTGTCCTGCTGTTTACCTATAGCTGGGGGGTAGAAGAAGAGGATTCACACCTTTTTCAAGAGTAAGTGAATGTAATAGTTTCGATTGGAATTCGAACTCGGCTCTCCGATTCCTCAATCCAAGCCGCTATCCATTACTCCACTATGCCTCCTATATCTATATCTATATCTGTATATATTCTAGTAGGTAGGTTCTGGCTCACTAGGTTTTATATATATGTTGTTAATGATATGTAAATTTTTATATATCAAGAACAAGATTATAGAGGAAAATCTATGACAAAGTGGGAAAAAGTTTTCGTATGACGCGTTTTGTCCTTTAGGACTTCATCGAATTTCATTTAGATTTTCTTTCTTTCTGTTTCCATCACTTTTATTATTAGATATTTGGCACTATGTTAATAGAAGATCTGCCAAGAATGGTGAAATGGTGTAAGAGCCCGGGCGCAAATTTACTGCGGATGACCTTTCTATCAAGGCAATCTCTAAACATTTTCTTCTTAGTGAATTGTTTTCTCATTTGATCAAAGTAGAATTTTTTATGTCTAGTTACGGTGATCGACTTATGCAATTAATGTATTGTTTTGTAAAATGTCCATTTTGTGTTCATAAATTCTTTTATTTCGATTCCTTGAGGTTTCTCCTACAGACTTTTTGTAACAATTATTACAGGAGATCCTACAAGTTTTAGCTTATCGTTTTGTTTAGTATTGATAAGTCTTTTATTGTTTCAGATCAGTAGTAACAAATTTTATGTTGAGTTCAGATAAGTTCTTTTCACTTGAAGTTGTGAAAGAGTTAGTTGATAAGACAATATTTTTTTATCCATTAGGTTTGCCAGAAGAGTCTGTTCTACTGTTTTGGTATATTTTATGAGCCTTTTGTTTTGCATTGAATATAAAATAATTAAGGTACTAAAGAAACTTGAATTTATTCCTCCTCTCGAGGGTTACAAATTCTGGGTGCACTTAAGTCTAATCCGATGATTATACTGGATTTTATTTTGTTGTTATGACAAGAAAAGAAATTTATTAGATTGTTTTTGTTAGTTGATTTCCGATGGACACCAAGTTTTAAGCTACTGTTAACGCATAATATCTAGGAAAGATAAAAAATTGTATTCTTTTCTTTCGTATGTAAATTCTATTGTATGTTAGACTTTGCTTAGTTTATCTACAAAGTCAGGTATCAGTATCATGAGGATATATTAATAGAGCATCATCAATACATCGGAAGTATGTTGATTGGTTGGGCTAAAATATTTTGGAAGGGACCAGTTTCGAGAAATTCTAAAAATTATATGCTATCACTCCAGGAAGAAGCGACTCCATTGGTAATTCAAATTTTTGTTGTAAAAAATAAAAATCACTATTAAATAAGATATTTAGGCATTTTCATCTGGGACGTTGGCGTAAAAGGATTTTATATCTAGACTGGCTATGATTTTGTCAGTCATGATTATTTCCCTCACTTTTTCACGTAGGTTGCCTGAGGTATTTATATGAGATTGGCTGATTATTGATAAGTATTCTAGGGTGATATTCTATTAGTCTATAACTTGATTTTTTTTATATTTTTAATTCGTTTCCTAATTGCCTTGTTACATTTTTGCGTTTCAATAGCTATTTTCTATTCGTTTATTTTTTTCATATGTGTCGGTATCGTTGAGTAGTCAATTAAATTTTCCACGATTGTAGACAATCCCACATCCGTTGTCAGAGGGGGGGGGTGTATTTCCTTAGTGCATTCACTTGCTTCTGTGATAATATATTCTCGTTTTTGGTTTCTATATTAGCAGCGATTTTGCCTAAAAGTTAGAAATATGATTGAAACTCGTATACATATTAGCTGAAAACACTATAATAAGTATTCTTGAATTGATGTTTTAGTGGTATTTATTTAGGGGTGGGTACCAATAATGTAAAGCTAGAAAAAACCCATTGCTGTCTGAGGTTAATAAGAAAAAGAGACTTACTTTTGCAATTTTTGAAAATTTGACGGCTGAGGATTGGGCCAAAGTTGTCTGGTTTGATGAAAGCAATTTTGAAATAAGTTCCTTTATTAGTTGAAACTAATTTATTGAGTATAACTAATTTTATTATGCTTATTAATACTGTATTTTTATTGAATGGAAATTTATCCCTAAAATTATTATTTCTATTAGATATTTGGAATCCCTGGATTCGTTGAAGAGTTGGGGAAGCATATGAAGCTCAATGTATTGCCCCAACTGTAAAATTTGGAGGAGGGAGCGTAATGGTTTTGGGCTGCATGCCGTCTTCGGGACAGGAATTTTTTCAGGAATGTTATTGACATGTGAGGGTAGAATAAATCCCAGCACTTGCACAAGCTTGTTAGACCAATGTTACCAACCTTCATTAGTGAAAATTTTCAACAATAACATACCTGAGGGACTATTCTTCCAACACACCATACCACATATCCAGAGTTTCAAAGGATTGGTTTGAAAAGAATGAAGTGAGTATAATGAAGTGGCTTCCACAATCTCCTGACCTGAATTCCATTGAACATCTGTGATCATGCGTACCAGAGTGAGAGTGCACAAGTATTATTCAAAACGCGCATTAGAAGCCAAATTTCATGAAGAATGACAGAAAATCGAGCCAACTACTTGTGCTAAGCAGAAGCGCATAAAGGCAGTTATAAAAGCAAAAGAAGCCCACACCGATTTTAAATATAGGTTAAATTTACTTTATAAGTTTCTTTTTCTTTAAATGATAAAATAAATGAGTTTCAAATATATTTCTAACTAATTATATTTCTAACTTTTATACACATGCCCCATAATTTTACACATAGATGTATATGTTTATGCGAGTATGTAAATGTGAATGTTATTCTATGTGAATGTCTTTCTACCTGTTCATCAGTAGTGTAAGTAACGTGTCGTACCTCTTACATTTTCTACACGAACCGGATGTTGACCGCTCGAGGACGCAAAGCAGACCGCGTAAAAACGTTTTCTGTGTATCGGCTCCACGTATACATCCACTTTCATAATATATTATGACCAGTCAGAGCCACTTCCGCTCAAAAAGCAAAACCTTAATGTCGAGCCGACTAAAAACTATATATAGCCAAATTCAAACAGACTCGACAAAGACCAGCGTTTGATATCAACGCTAACACGCTGAGAGAGAGAGAGAGAGAGAGAGAGAGAGAGAGAGAGAGAGACGCGACACAGATCATCGTTTGATATCAACACCGACACGCTGAGAGCGAGAGACACAACCACTAATGTCTATTTCACTTCTAATTTCAACACTTTATCAACAGATAAAAGTTACCATTATTTGTATATTATGTAAATAAATTATACATTTATTTACTCCTAGTCAACGTCCTCTTTGTTTGATGCTTGGATTTATGTTTGATAAGGCGGAGAAGGAATTAACCCCCACAACAATAACAACAAATTTCTGTCTTCCAAGTTACCCATTTCCGCTTCTACAACAAACGTATATAAAATGTCTTTGCAGCAAATATGTATTTGCAGGCTTGGTTCCAAATTATACTTATTTGTACAGATGTCTTTGAAATATAATTAATTTTAATTTAGAAAAGAAAATGCAAAAATAAATATTAAATAAAAATAAAATTAAACTTTAAACTTGGAAGCGCTTAAACACGCGTGCACATCGATCGATCGATAGATAGATATTAAGATAGGGTGCTTAAAAATTCACAGGCTAACTCACTCGGCCAAATCTGACCAAATATAGCCCTAATATGTGTGTGTGTGTGTGTGTATGCGTGTATGAATGTGGATGCATTTTAGTTCTTTGTACATTTTTGTTTTATTCGTGAGTATATAGCAGTGCATTGTATGGCTAAAACTAACAATATATTTAAAATATATAAACATGTACACACTTCCGCTACACACACATACACACACACATCCACACATATATATGTATGTATTTTTTTGAAATGTAATTTTATTAAACTTTTTTTGCAGCTAAATCTTGCGAATAATTATTTTTACGCACGAATTTCTCAAATGAATTAAGAAAATACTTTGTATTTTTAAATTAAATTATTTTTTATGTAAAATTTCATGGATTTAAAGCACAGTTTTAAAACTCTATTGCTGCAATAGGAAAATAACACGTTCTTTTGTTGACATTAAATGATTTCATTGTCTGTAATGTAAACAGTATGGTAATTTTTGAATTGAGAATTTTATTTGCACTAAGTTACTTCGAAAAATCTGAACTTAAAACATCACATTAAATTTAATCCGAGTTTATCAATTTTTATTAATTATTTTTCTCCCATTGTCTTCCTCATTCTTTTCCATGCTTATCTTTTCCCTATTCTTCTATATATATATATATATATATATATATATATATATATATATATATATATATATATATATGATAGTTTTGTACTGTTAAACGAGTATGACAAGTTTCATACATGGTTTTAGTTCATATCTATCTATCTATCTATCTATCTATCTATCTATCTATTTACAGACACACATACACACACACGCATATATATATATATATATATATATATATATATATATATATAAAAAAAAAGAACAGTAAGATATGTAATCCGGTGTTCTTATAGATATTTTTATTTTTACAAAATAGTGCTCAATGTAAATTTACAGAGCATTAATATTATAAATTAATTGATTTAAAATGTGGTTTTTTCCGCTACACAGTTCTAACCATGTTTCAAAAATGGAAGCTAAAAGCCCCGAATTTAATTTTGTAATTAAATTAAAGACATTAGTTCCATTTCACCCTCAAGCGAATTTTGGAGTAACTTTTAAAATTACTGGGTTTTAAATACACAACTAAAACAAAATTAATGTTTCCAAGGTTACAGATAAATCTATTTTTCTAGACAGGGGTGTCTAAGTGTTCAATATGTCTATATTTTAATGTATCAGTTATTGCTACTTTTAGTAGTGGGTAGGGATGTATTTTTCAATGAAATCTAACTTCCGTTAAAAGCGTGTCGTCTGGATTTTTTTTTTAATTTATATTGTTAATGGCTAAAATTCTTACGGCATTTTTTTCTACGTATATTCAAATATTTTTTGGGGGGTATTTAGGTAAGAATACTTTTTATTTAACTACGATTTGAAATATTTTTACTTTTAATTTTATTATACTATAATTCTTTCAAGAACAATTTAAATGTAGTTAGAAGCCTTTACAGTTTGTAGAGTTATTGTCACATCAAGTATATTACGATTTTTAAAATTTTATATTTAAATATTACTAAAGTAAAATTTTCATTTCCCTGATTTAGTAAACTTTATTTATTTATTTAATTCTAATTTTTCAAAGTAGTTTAGGTTAGAATTCATTTTGATTAACTACAATTTTAATTACAACTTTAAAATATTTTCATTATTACTTTTTATAGACTATATTTCATTTAATAGAAGTAAATAGAGTTACTTACGGTCAGTAAAATTATTTTAAAATATAGACATATTGAACACTTAGACACCCCTGTCTAGAAAAATAGATTTATCTGTAACCTTGGAAACATTAATTTTGTTTTAGTTGTGTATTTAAAACCCAGTAATTTTAAAAGTTACTCCAAAATTCGCTTGAGGATGAAATGGAACTAATGTCTTTAATTTAATTACAAAATTAAATTCGGGGCTTTTAGCTTCCATTTTTGAAACATGGTTAGAACTGTGTAGCGGAAAAAAAACATATTTTAAATCAATTAATTTATAATATATATGTATATAAGATGAGCCAGGTAATTGAGAATAAGCTATAATAAAAGAAAGCAAATATATTTAATAGAAAAATCAAAATCATTTGTATACAGATTTAATTGAGAAAGGCAGAAAACTATCATTCAATAAAACTTCCCACAGCTTGGTGGTCAGGCTCTGTGAAGCCTCGAAAGTGGCTCTATGTCGGAATCACGTAGTTCTTGTTGGTCATCACGTCCATGATAGCGATATTCAAAAAGTCCTTTGTGTTGTGAGGCCGCGCTCACTATTCTCTCTATTCAAGGGATTCAGATTAGGATAATAAAGAGGGTGGGGTTACATTTTAGGGAAACTTGATGAGTTCTCGGCTAATAGGGGAAATAAAGAAGAATCTGACTGGAAAGTTTCCGACCACTGCTTTGATCCAGGCATTGACAGCCATGTCGAACAATATAGGCATTGACGTCAAGGTACTGTAGGAAGAAGTGGCGGGAATGACATCAGGTCTATCAGTTTCGACGTGAATTTGGTTTGTTTCACCATCTGTACCTCATGTAAAGACAACCGTCATTCACTTGACCACATTCAAGAAGCTCGCTATCTCCAATACGCTGTTGTTAGAGCCACGAGTTGGTCGGAGCTTTTCATTTCCTGTGTAAGATTGGAATTTGATACGGTAACGCTTGATATGTCTGAAAGAGAAATGAAAAAGTTAGAAATTTGGCGCATGCTTCAAAACTATGTTTGTTTTTCATTTGTGGCCAGTTAAAGGTGTGTTTCCCAATGGCATACCCTATCTATCTATCTATCTATCTATCTATCTATCTATCTATCTATCTATCTATCTATCTATTTTTTTTTAATCGATTCACTCCAAGCGAGGCGATAATGTAACTAGGATGCATGTGGGGGTGGGGTACAGGAGAATGAGAAGATGTGAATGAGAAGTGAGGAGGTGTGAGGAAAGGACAATGAAAGTTTTAGATAGAAGATGGCGATTGACATCGCATTTAATTTTTTAAGATTGTAGGTGGCAGCGAAGCAAGAAATCGGGAGTTCAATAGTTGAGAAATTCGAGAATAGAATTGGTGGTTGCATCTAGCTAGTTCAAGAGTAAAAGAGTGGGACCCAGTTGCCAGTCTAGTCGCCAATCTAGTCACACGCTTACATTCATGTAGTCGAGGCACAAGAGAAAAGGCATCAGAACAGCTGCCATGAAAATATTTGTAGAAAAGTTTTATAATGTAATCGATGCTGACTAGTAATCTCGATTTCAGTCACTTTCTCTGACTGAAATCGAGATTCCTCGTCTGGATCGATTACATTATAGAACTTTCTTTGAATTTTGTCAAGAGTCTCGAGACATACAGCAAGAGAACTAGACTAGATATGGCAGCTGTATTCAGTGCACGGACGAATAGCAGATTTATAATTGTGCAAGATAGATTCTAACGAGAAAAAGGTTTCTAGCACGATACAGTCAATGAACTTTCCTAGCAGTAGACGTAGCAATTGATTTGATATAGTCACTGGAAAACATGAGTCAGTGGAAAACGCAGAGAGTATTGTTCTCACGGAGTTTATCATCCGCCATTCTGATGTGAGACAGAAAAGGTTCTCTATGTTGATTTTAAAGAAACCAGTTTTATTTTGAAGGCGTTAAATTTTACAAGCCATTTCTTGCCATAAGTAACCGCTGATTGGAGGTCATTTTCGAGAGCAGTTGCCAGGTTTTCTTTGTCGACTCTATCGAACTTACTAATGAGACAGGAGTAAATGTTTGTGCTACTTGCATACTGAGTTGATTCCTGATGAAATCAGAGAAGTCATTGATGAAGATCATAAACAGCGTAGGTCCAAGGATAGAACGTTGGCAGAACCTGGCGTTAATGTGAAATGATCTTCATTACACGATTTGTTAGGAACGATTAGATTAAACCAAATATTCGTCCGGTGGTACTAGTCCTTGAGCTTGCCTAGAAGGCCAGTATACCAAAACTCGTCGAACGTCTTTGAGATATCTAGAGCCACAGCTGAAGCTTCGCCATTCTTACCTCAATCTTGATAGAAAAAATTCACTAATAGCCGTTAACACGTCGACAATAGACCTGGTGAAATGGAATCCATACATGCGAAGCAAGATACTTGACTAATTCTGCATCTATCTATCTATCTATCTATCTATCTATCTATCTATCTGTGTGTTTTTGTGTGCGAGCATGTATACATAAATACGTTTAATTGTGTGTAACAGACTAGATTTCTTAACAATCGCGACATTATTTTCTAGGCTTTTGCATCGTTCTAATGAGATTTCGCCTTTTTTAGTTTCCAATGCTGTCCAACGAACAGGAGTGAATAGTCAGAATCCACTTCTTTTCAATTTAAACAAATGGAAAATGCTTTAAATCCAGAAGAACGAAGGCAGTAGTGCAAATGACAGAATTGACAGACCTGATTTTTGTAAAATGTCTTTGCATTTAAGAAATATGGAAGTTTCCGTATTTTTATATTATCACAAGCCGAACTTAAGGGAAATGCAGGTTGCATGTTTGCCATGTGGATGAAGCCAAAAATTAAAGATTTTCACAAGTGAATATATTTCAATACATAAAAATATGACAGTATATCTGAAGTTATTATGCAAATCACATAAACTCCAATAACTCGAATATCTTTGAACAATTTTAAATGATTAATTTAGATATAAAACAAATCTTGAGTTAAACCTTTAGGTAGTTTCAGCATGTTTTTATTAAAATTATTGGAGTTATAAAAACTGCAATGTGAATTTATTACGTAAAGCCAGAAAATCACTTTTTATTTCAATAATAAGGTAACAAAATCATCAACACCTATAATAGAACAAATACAAAACTTATATGATAACTCTTTGAAGCATTTACATCTTAATATAGTGACCCTTCTTCTAAATCACTACCAGTACTCTATTATCCATTGATTTTTTTTAAATGTTTTAATTCAGCAGGTTCAATTTCTGACATGTTCAACTCAAATAATTCAGGAGTAACTTTAGATACACGAAAGGAGTATTTTCATGCATAAATACACACTTCACTTTAAAACTGAGAGAATGGGACTTGTACCATTTAAAGAAAGTCTTTTCCATGAAATCACAATAGTTAGCACTGTTCAGTTTAACGCCTTCATCGACTTTGGTTCAATAATGGTTTGGTAGCCAATTCCAGTCTATATCATCACACTATCGCTTCTTCGCTATCCTCTTTTAACCACAGGCACATCTGCATTGGATAAAACCCATCCATTAGGTCCATCGAGTGTCACCTGGTATTCGTCCGTAAAAATTACTTTAGAAAAGCAAATTTTCATGTATTTCTTGGCTCAATTTTGAAGCTTTAAAAAATTTGCTTTTCAGTATCTGTTGAATCATTTCTATTACCCAAGTTTCAACGTATATTATGGGAAAAAGAAAAATACTTTTTTTTGGATTTCAGAGGCCTTAATCTAATATTTTAGTCTGAATAATAACTCCAGACTTCAGCATTTATAATAAACCCAATAAATTTTAATAAGATATGTTGAAACTACTTAAACTTTGTTATGACGTCTAAATTAATCATTTAAAATTTAACAAAAATTTTTCAGAACATTTCGTGTTATTGATTTTTATGTGATTTGCGTAATAACTTCTGAAGGGCTATATTTAGAGATTTAAATAATAGTTTATTGAAGAAGTTATGATAGGAAGTACGGAAAAAGATCTCGAATCAACCCACTCTTCCAAATCAATATTCTAAGTGTCTGTGGCTAACATATTTCACCCTCGTCAAAAGTCCAGCATGAGTTTTTACCTCCAGAACTATCAAGGGACCTGTGAGAAGTAACTTATTTCAGTAAAGGTACTAAGTTTTATGGGAGTAATATGTTACATGATGCACACTAAGTACAGATAAGTGTACTAGTTTATAGATAAAGAAAAGATGAGCTAGATTTAAATTTAATAAGTTAAAACTTATTTTATACTCTGATACAAGCGGACTGTAGATTTCTGTGTATAAATTGAAAATATATTGCATACACATACGCGTGGTATATACTCATATTGTTAAAGAGGTTTCAAGTCAATATTTATAAAGTTCTGCTTAGTATAATTTAATTTAAAATATTTAACATGCAACATTTTAAAATGGGAAAAATGTATTAATTTTCAGTTTCGATTACTGTATGATGAGATCATTCCATGGTGATATCTCATGGAAAATCATGAAATCAAAATCTTTATCAAATCCTGTTTAGTCATCCTATATGGTAGTGAATGTTGGACAATCTCTTCACAGATTAAGAAGAGACTTGAAGCAACAGAAGAATGATGAGAATACGATGGACCGAACATGTGTGCCACGACGAAGTTTTAGAGAAAATTGAAACAAAAATGGACACTTATACGTAACGTCAGAAAGAGAGAATTAAAATTTCTAGGGTACATAATGAGGAAAGTGGGCTTGGAAAATTTGATACTCACAGACATCTTCTTCTCAAACATTTTCCAGTATATTCCCTTTTTAATATTCTGTCACCTCGATCATGCTCAGAATCAAGCATTACTACAAAGTCCCATCCGAACATCTCGTTGGTTGAAAATGTCTTCACTTTAGATAGAGAAAGGGGTACTTTTTATTTTAAAAATAATTTTTATGCATAATAAAATACTAAGATATTCGAGTGATACATAATTGTTATTGGGAATTAACAGCATTCATACGGAAAGAGAGTGAATACACAAAAATAGTATGAGGATTAATACAAAGCTATATTTTCTCATCGGAATTTATTTAACCTTTACAGTGATAAGATTTTAGAGAACTGGTAGACCTACCAGAATTTAATACCAGTAGACGTAATCTTAGCAGTTTAAGATACGCGGATGGCACCAAGAAGACTGAAAGTGCTCCTATATAAGATAGTAAATGAAAGTCAGGAATAGACTTAATTATAAGAAGGCATAGTTGTTAATAAATGTGTTGTATTCTCAATCATTTTTTTTTATAAAGGTATCAGCCAAAATATCTTCACACACGCATACTTCTTTGTTTATAATTATGTACGTGTTTTTATATCTAAGGGCATATCGAGAAAAGTGTCTATAAATGCAAATAAATTCTAGATAAATAATAAAAACGCGGCATGATTCGTGACTTTTGAAAAATAAATCACACTTACAGAAACATAAGTGTGTCGTGTTAATTTGTATGCGATCGGCTCGCTATGGGATGGGTTAACCTTTGTCATTAATAAGGTTATAAAGCTTTTAAACTATGAAAATGGTTATTTTAAACAGGATCGAGGTTGGCATTATAAATCTATTGATGTAAACAATCTCCATTTATTTGAATAGTTTTGAGATAAAAAGGTATTGATAATAAATGAATCTAAAGCGTAAAAATAAATAAAAATGTACGATCTTAGTAAAAAAAGAGAATGAAACTAGATGCCGTTACTATTAAACCTACTAGAGACGTATAGGTGGTCTTTGTGACCGTAAGTATTGTTAAAATAAGTACATGTAATCAAACTTTATTTGTCTTTAGCTGTGTCAAAGCTTAATGACTGAAACTGGTACAGTCACATTTAAGTTTGATTAATGGTAAGTTCTTGATAAGCTCGGTTAGCTGCTAATGAAAATTTAGATGACTGGCAATAAGCGTATTGTTATTTTATTAAGAGATTCTGGACGACTTACCACTGCCAGATTGAGCAATTCTATTCAGATAAAAATTGAAACACTAAAAGGGAATATATAAATAGGAGCTGTACTCGTAGGGCCGTCGCGTTGGGTGAGGGGGTTGTGATCTCTGCCATTTTGTTTTTCATTCATCCGCCATTTTTGAATTATTTTATACTAACATTACATTGTCAGTCATCAACTGTCAGTCAGTCATACATCATGTATCTGCATGGCCGGTGCGGTGCTTACTACGCAAGAGCTCTCGACAATGTTGGAGCCCCAAAAACGGCTAGATCCAGCAGCGTTTTCCTTTTTTCTTTTTTTTTTTTTTTGCTTTTTGTACTTTTTTTGACCGAAATTGTCATTCATTAATTAAAATAATCGACAGTGTCGGTGCTTACTGCCCCGAATCTCTCAACAACGTGGGGGTTCCATGCCTACTGGAGAGGGTAAGAAGTGCTAATTTTAGTAGGGCTTATTTTTAAAAATTGTAATTTTCTTTCTGAACAGTTCTTTTAAATCAATTAAGATGGTAAAATATCTCGGTAAAATCATTTTTTATTCCGAGATCCTCCATTAAGAAGGATCTCTGATTTTTTTTTACTAATAGTAACACTAATACTTACCAGAAGTCCGCGGCTCGTAATTAAAATAAAATTTCTAGTCCCTAATTTTTTACGTTTCTAGAAAGATAAAACCGAGAAAACGATCACTTAAAAAATAAAAATGGTTAAATTTTTCAACACATGAAAAAATTTCTCGAAAACTAAAATACTGTTTTTAAAACAAATTTTTAAGACAATGCAGTGTGTGTTGTGTTGGAATCTTTGTAAAACTTTTTTTTCAGCGGAGTTGCGTTTTTTATGGAAATGTAAAAATTTGTGACTTAAACATTTGTTTCGAGTAAAATTTATTCACGAAAACATTGGTGGTTATTACAAAGAGAATAACATTTTTTCAGATTTTTTTTTTAAATAAAAAAAAAACTGTTCATTATAAAAGTAAATAATGAATATGTACCGAAATTTTCATTTAAATTCCCTGAATTTTAGTAATTTAAAAAAGCGCTTCCCTTTCGGGAGCAGGGCTGAAATCCTAGCGCCGGCCTATGTGCTTAAGAATAAAAAGAATATGTTCAAACAGGCCATCAAACAAAACCCCAAGTGACCTGACACATGAAGAAAGAAGTCTTTTGTCTGAGTGTCGATGACGATGTCCTGATCAGAAAATGAAATTAAAATATATTAACGGCTCAATAATCGTTTGTTCTGTTGCATTTAAAACACGGAGAGCGACATCAATATAGGCAAGTTAATATTCGAGGAACAAAATATCATGCAGTAATATGGGCGGGTTGATATTGTTGTGCAGTTTTTTTCTATTCTTATATGTTGAGTTGCACAATAACATTTGTTTCTCAGATTTAAGCAATTCATAAAGAATTCACTTAGAATATCACCAAACAAAGAACGCCTCCTTTCTAGTAGATACTGTTTAGGTTGAGCCTTGTTTTGGATCTTAACATGATTGTCCTTAATTTGGGTTTTTTGTAATAAATGCAATTTCCCAACACCACAGATTATTTGACCAAATGATCAAATATCAGAATTAACATTTTTTAAAACATTTCATCTTAGTCAGAGCAACAACTTTTCAGCACTCTTTCATAGATAGATAGATAGATAGATAGATAGATAGATAGATAGATAGATAGATAGGAATAGAAGCGATATGACGTGTAAATCGAAAGGCAGAGAATATTTGAGAGAAAAATGTAGTAGATATATTAATTTCGATGATGTGTGGGATATGAACGAATTATAACTTGACGTCAAGCTATGAATAATTAATAAGTGACCTTTGACTAAAGAAAGAAAAATCTTAAATCAAAATCAGATCGTATGCAAAGAATAAACCGATACACAACAGAAATGCTTTAAGATGTTAGATGATTTTTTGTTTGTTTTTTTAACGATATATCAACTACGTATGGATAATTTAATGCCGACATTTAATTTTGGGGGGAGCATTTGTAATTTCTTTGACAAAAAAATGTATTGCTAGTATTTTTTCCTTATAGACTTGTAATGCATGAAAATGTATTGCTAATATTTTAATTATAAAAATGTTATACTTTCATAGTGATTTGGACCCATTTTGGATGTTAACTATTTGTCCATAGTTGAAACAGGTGCTGCCACCTCGGGTCAGGGTGGACCTGAGAATAACACTAATTAAGAGGGGGCTCTACTCTCCTCAAAACCACCTGATCAGAGACCTTGTTGTCGGATGTAGCTTATCGTCATATCCAGGGCAGATTTTGTATAGTGTTCGAATTCAGGCAAAAACTGTTTCGAAAAAACGCATTTCCTGAAAATTCCATAACATCAACGCCGAATATTTGCGTTTAGAAAATAAGGTTTATGAAAAAAGAATAATTATATAAGTAAGCATATAACCACTACAAATAAAATCCTAACTGTTACACAAACGACTGCATTTTAAGAAGTGTCAAAGTATTTTGTGATAAAGTAAGTAAGAAATATACAAAGATAAATATTTGAGCTTAAAAAATATACAACAAAATATTAGAATAACAATCATAAAATATGAAAGCTGGTCATTATTTTAAGAAGTAAGTGGGTACAAATGAAATGATTTGAAATTTACAACTTTTTTCATTTCACCGAAAGAGAACATATATTAAACTTTTCTATCTTTCTATCTTTCCTTCTTTCTTTCATTTTCTCACCGAAACCAAATAACGTCTCTGATTTGTCTTTTCTGTCTTTCTATGCGATCAAAACGGAATAGTCATTTATTTATGAGGTATTGACAGGGCGTAACGGGCGTGCTGACGAAAAGACAGATAAGTAGAATTATAATATATATATATATATATATATATATATATATATATATAATATATAAAAGGCAGTCCTTAAAAATCCATTTCGCTTATAATTTATTTCATGAATATATTTAAATATTCATCTCTTCAGATCGTTTTTTTAGAAATGAAATCAAATTATCCAGACAAAAGGAAGAGGATAGAAAAAAAGAAAGATAAAGAATTTTTTGTAATTAAAAAGGGAGAAGGGAAAATATAAATTTCAATATAAAATAGGTAAGAGAGAGAGAGAGAGAGAGAGAGAGAGAGACGGGGAGGAGAGAGTGTTGAAAAAAAAAAAAGAAAGAAGGAAGAATTAAATATGAACCGATAGGTTGGTCTAGAAATATTTTTTCCTGAACAGGGCAAGAAAGGGGAGTGATCAGAATTAAAAAAGATATAGTAATATGTCTAATAGGCATATCATTTCAGATAGCAAAAAATTATCAGCGCATTATAATCATCACAATAAAGAAAAAAATAATAAATATAATACTCATTTTTTCCTTATTTGTTTTTTTTAAGTTCTTCTTTAAATTTGTTCTTTATTTATCATATTTATCTCTTGGTCTATTTAATTTATTTGTTATATTATTTAAATTTTTAATTTAATTTAATTTAATTGATTTATTGATGTTGGATATCATTACTATTATTTTTATCTCCTTTGATTTCTGGCGTGTACACATTTCTTTCTGGGTCCCGCCCAGAGACCTAAGGTTAGAAATGGCATCATGACACTTTCCACTGACAAAAATAAAAATGAAAATATAAAAATAAAAAAAAAAAAATATAAAAATATTTTACATAGATAAAGCCCTTCGTAATGTGTGGGCTGTACATGTCAGAACAATTTTTTGTATATCTTTGAGGCATGGGCTTCCAGGAATCCCTTCAATTAGTCCACTGGAATCTTTTCCAACCAATCCTCGGGCTCCCACTACAACAGGAATTGTTGATGTTCCCATGTGCCACATTTTTGAGATTTCGATTTCAAGGTCTTTGTATTTTGACAGCTTTTTGAATATCTTCAAAGATACATTGCAGTCTGCAGGGACTGTCATATCAATAAGGAGGCACCGTTTTTGTTTGTGATCTGGGAGGTTGAATTTGATTGTTCTGTCAGTGTGTATTATGTTGTCCCATAGAATTGTAACAGAAGCTATCACCGTAAAAGGGTCTGGGTGGTGTTCATACCAGTTTCTTTCAGTTTCCTTCCCGTAGAAGTTGCAGATTTTCCAGTGCAGATATTGGCCCACTCTGTCATGTCGGGTTTTATATTCAGTGGGTGCCAACACCATGCAACCTGATACAAGATGATCAATTGTTTCTAGACATATATCACAGAATCTGCATTTTGAGCTAACACAATATTTTAGTATATGTGCTTGATAATTCCTAGTTAGCAAGCATTGGTCCTGCGCAGCAAGGATAAAACCTTCAGTTTCCGCTTTCAACCCTGCACTACGTAGCCACTGATGGGTACGGGTTTTGTCTACGTCAGCTTGTTTGGTACGGGCAGAGTATTGACCATGAAGCGGTTTATCTTGCCATCGCTTCTGTAGCTGGTCGGTTGCATTCG